>JAVTVY010037032.1:0-169786 GCA_036873755.1 Hanleya hanleyi
ATTAGATGTCCCCCTTTCATACAGACCAGATTTGACAGGTACACATTTTTAGTTTTTCCACTGAAATGTCATATTTACCATAAAAATCCCCAAAATCTGCCTTTTTTTGCATCTTTTTTAAAAATTTATTGAAAAATCCAGAAACAGTTTAGGGATATTTCTATTTAGGTATAGGATTCACAGATGTATGCAGAATCCATTTTGAGACTGATCAGCTCCTCAGTGACAGGAGTTTTCTTGGTTTAGGCTAATGCCATAAGGCACCCCACACTATAGTGAATACATGTGTATTGTGAAGAAAGATGGGGGTAGATGTAGTTAATGGTTCATATTCCGAGCATATTTGATGGAAGTAGCTCAGATAGGCTAACATGAAATGGTAAGTGGACAGGTCACATGCCTCCCAAATTTCATTTGGATTGGTTGAATTTAATGTGTCTAGTAGGGCTCGGACCACTAAAAAAAATAACCTCTGCCATAGAGGACAAGTTTTTGTGCTGATTTTTTCCCCAGCTTCCTTTTGATAATGAGACAAGGGCTTGCATGGCCAACATTAAGCATGACAAGTGCCCTTTTGAGTTGTGACTTTTATTTTGAATTCACTGCATAATTCATGCCAGTCTGAGGCACTATATGCAGGTGTGTAGACTCTGCTTTTTGGAGGTAAGTTATTCGCCGGAAGTACAGTGCTTGCCAACAGGACGCTCTGGTTCGAAATTTTGATGGGCGACCCCCGCCAAGAAGTAGATGGCGATGCAGGACTTGAATGGAACTACAAACTGCCAGGAGATGGAAGTCCAAAAATAATTAATAAATCAGCCAGGTGCAGTTTCGTTAACATGGCCGTCAATGTAAATTTAATAGTGGTCCGAGCCCTAAAAGCGTAAACACAGAATACATGTCACCGGTTCAGGTAAGTCATACAAGGAGGCTGGATGTCAATCTCTCACTGATGTCAATTTCATAGTTTAGTGATAAAGATGGCGGAGTTGTATACCACATGAAGAGCAAAATATTTCGAAAAAATTAATTATAATAGCCAATTAGGCTCGAATGGAGCATGTTTACTGTGGACTGGGGTGCAGAAGAAGCAGCCACCCCATTATGGAGTGATTAATATCCAGCCTTTTGGAAAGAAAACATGGAGAATAATTCACGTTCATCGTTTGAAATTTATTCTGCATCACAATATAAATTTAGAAGAATTCACCAGTGACATAAGCCACTTATGTCATCAGTCAAGTTGTCACAATATTGCACACCTGAGTGCAGAAGTCAGTTTTGTTAATAATCAGAGACAGAGGTGTAGGGCCATGGAGAAATGTTCAGGCCATGTATTTTTGGGTAAACAGTATCCAAATTGTTTGTTCAGGGGCACACCTGAATTCACGCATTAACAGGTGAGTCCAACGCATCAGGGGAGACAACTCTTGTTCTTTATAATGTGGTCTTTCTCAAAGTCAGGCATGTGTCTTTTCTTGTAGCCTTCTCTTCTTTCTTTTGCCTTATCCGCATCGGTTTTAGCTTTCTTATAGCTTTTATATAGTATTTAAGTTTAATTGCTTTATGGTAGATTTTTCTTCTTTTAACCTCTGGCCTCTGTTTATATGATCTTTCATAATCGCATTGCTTTTGTTTTGTTGTAGGTTTTTGCAGGCAGATGAGCTGAGTTTCTAGGGGTGCAGGGAGTGCTTCAAGTTTCTTATGCTGTGATGTTCCTTCACCGAGATTCAGTCTAGACTGTGGTTCCAGCTCTCGCTGCCGCATTGGTAGGAAAGTTAATATTTTTTGACACTGAGGCACAGAATGCCCTGTTTGTTCCTTCTGACCTACATGTGTTTGAAATTTGGTTTCAAGGGCTGGCTGCTGCATGCAATTTCATATTCAATATTTTTCGCACCAGTATTCTGTCATTGTCATCCAAATTTAACCACTTGATGTTGTTTGCACTCAGACTTCTAGATTTCTTCCACCAACTAGTATTAACCCCTCCACCACAAACTATAGCATGCCTTCTACAACTTCCACAGTTTCCATTATAACAGTCAATTGTTGCATCCAACACCTTAATGTTGAAAGCGACGTTAAACCCTATTCACTCACTCACTCACTCCAACACCTTAGGTAGTCTTTGTACTATTTCAGTTATGTCCCCTGCATAAGTTTGTTTCCAGCATAATCCTCTTTTCACCTCACTGACGGCAAATTGTGGAAGTGGGCAGGTAGGTGTAATGGTGGCGTGGTCCTGTTTTGCCTTATTTCACATATCTTGCAGTTTCCCAGCATGCAACAGTCTCAGACCTATCCTCCCCTGCTCTGCTGGAGCCTTTTGCATACTTTTCTGCTAAATGCGGCTTCTTCGACTCCTTCGGATGTAATAGTTTTGCCTTCCCAGACCTTCCTTCCTCATCCATCATAACCAACTCTGGTGACTTTGCTGAATTTCCTCTCTGTCATACCTGGGGTGCCATGCTGATTTTGGCTCATTCTGTTTAGTTGTTTCCACCTCTTCAGAGTTTTTTATGATGCCTGAAGTTGAGGGTGTCTCCTGTGCATGGCAGACTTTTTGGGGAAGTAATTTATGACCCAATTTGAACCGGGTGACCAAGCTCCCTCGCTTTCCTTTCTTAACTCGCTTCCGTTTCTTCGAGTTTCGCATGCTGATCTGGTGATGTTTTAGAGATGTGATGAGATAGCCATGTAATTGGTAAAGTTTATATACTATCTGTCTCTATGACAAAAGTGTGTGTCAATTGATCTGACACCTTTCATCATAGGCTGATCACAGTAATGTATTGCACGTATCACCCTAATGGATACACAGGATTATGTGTATTATGGTATGCAGGAGTGACATGAGTGTCTTGCTATTTATTTTTTTTGCCACTGCCTGGCATTTATTTGTGTATTAGATGTCCCCCTTTCATACAGACCAGAATTTGACAGGTACACATTTTTAGTTTTTCCACTGAAATGTCATATTTACCATAAAAATCCCCAAAATCTGCCTTTTTTTGCATCTTTTTTAAAAATTTATTGAAAAATCCAGAAACAGTTTAGGGATGTTTCTATTTAGGTATAGGATTCACAGATGTATGCAGAATCCATTTTGAGACTGATCAGCTCCTCAGTGACAGGAGTTTTCTTGGTTTAGGCTAATGCCATAAGGCACCCCACACTATAGTGAATACATGTGTATTGTGAAGAAAGATGGGGGTAGATGTAGTTAATGGTTCATATTCCGAGACATATTTGATGGAAGTAGCTCAGATAGGCTAACATGAAATGGTAAGTGGACAGGTCACATGCCTCCCAAATTTCATTTGGATTGGTTGAATTTAATGTGTCTAGTAGGGCTCGGACCACTAAAAAAAAGTCCCTAGCCGTTAACCCCTCTAAATAACCTCTGCCATAGAGGACAAGTTTTTGTGCTGATTTTTTCCCCAGCTTCCTTTTGATAATGAGACAAGGGCTTGCATGGCCAACATTAAGCATGACAAGTGCCCTTTTGAATTGTGACTTTTATTTTGAATTCACTGCATAATTCATGCCAGTCTGAGGCACTATATGCAGGTGCGTAGACTCTGCTTTTTGGAGGTAAGTTATTCGCCGGAAGTACAGTGCTTGCCAACAGGACGCTCTGGTTCGAAATTTTGATGGGCGACCCCCGCCAAGAAGTAGATGGCGATGCAGGACTTGAATGGAACTACAAACTGCCAGGAGATGGAAGTCCAAAAATAATTAATAAATCAGCCAGGTGCAGTTTCGTTAACATGGCCGTCAATGTAAATTTAATAGTGGTCCGAGCCCTTCTGTTCGTGGACGTTCTACGGGTGGAGGGGAGCTGTTGAACCCCACTCGTTTCATGTCCGAAGACCCGATTGTCTCCCCTGCTCGTGCTTGATGATGAACAGCAGCACATCTAATCTGAAGATATTGACTGCAAACTGTAGCAAACAGATTTGTTACATTATTCGCGACACACATTTCAACCAAATTATAGAAGCTCCAGTAATAGATGAATGGGGTTCGAAATACTGACAGCTTCTTTTCGTATTTGCAAGTGATTCAAGGGACGTAGCCATAAATTTTCAAAGTAAAGTTTGAGCTTAAAATAAATAAAGAGAAACAAGATGAAGGGAGTAACTTTTTTAGCCTTAAGTATTGAAATTGATAAAGTTAAATTAAATTTAATAAATATTTACGGCCCCAGTCGTGACATACTGGTATTTTATGACAGGTTTACATGATGATTTTTTGATTGTGGGCGGAGATTGGAATATTGTTAAGCAACTCATAATTAGATTAACAAAACTATGAGCGAATAAATAACCACAGAGCCAGAAAAAAGTATTGAACCTATTTCAAACCGAAAATCTGGTCGACCCATTTAGGACTATAAATGACAAAAAGGAAACCTTTATCTCGAGACAAAAGAAACCATTAAAAGTAGATCTGATTAGCGGAGAGCTTCTTATATACACTCATGATGCTCAACACAAGTCCGAATACATATCAGACCATTCCGATTTCAGAAATTTAAAAAAGAAAAATAATTCAGGGTATTATGGTCAGTTCAACTGCAAAATAGCTGCAATATGAAGAAAAGCCGTCAACAGTTATTAGCGGCCTTTAAAAAAAATTATATAAATAAAACAATGGTAGTCAATTTAGTAATTCTCTTCTTAAAGATGAACTTTATGTTCAAGAAGTGAAACAAAAGATTAACCAGGTTATTAATCAATATACTGATCCAAATTTCTCCTTTGAGAACAATAAAGAGGTAACTCATGACCATTTACATTTAACGATAAATCATCAATGGGGATCGCTAGTCACACTAGGCGAAGACGTGGCGTCATAAAACGAACAATTACAACGTCGTTACATTATGACGTTGCCTTTGTGACGTTCAGGAGTACGACATGGGCAAGCGCTCGTTACCTCTTGGTACACGTAGCCACCTGGCGTCAGTTCGAGCTGGCGAACCCCATTTTTTTCGATTCACTGTTAATGGAGATGCGAGGATGCATAATTGAATATACTTCAAGGCAAAAAAAGAGCTGAAATGATACATGAGAAAGAATTGAACTACAAAACAGAGGAGTATGATGAAAGAGTGCAGGCAGGGAATATACATTCAATAGAAAAGTTTGAAATTACTAAATACGAATTACAAGATTTTAGAAAAGAAAAAAAAATCGGGGTATTATGGTCAGGTCAATTGCAAAATAGCTACAATATGGAGAAAAGCCGTCAAAAGTTTTTAGATATCTTAAAAAACTATGTAAATAAAACAATTACTCGTATTGACACACAAAACAACTGTTACCGCACAAAAAGGCGATCATAAAGGAAAGGGAACATTTTTATAAATACTTATACTCCAACAAAGATAATGAAGAAATAATAGAAATAACTGGGTTGGCCGAAACATTAGAGGGATCATTAGCAATAAAAGAAATTAAATTTGGGGAGGCTAAACTGAAAAAAACAGATACAGATAAAAAAAAGTCCAGATAAAGATGGATTCACTTCAGAATTTTTCAAATTTTTCTTTGATGATTTAGGAGAAGATTTTTGGTTATTCACAGGGAGAAATGTCAGTTAATCAAAGACAAGGATTAATTACATGTGTACTGGAAGACGACAATTCATTTAATGTTCAATACAAAATAGCTTCTACACATATAGCAAAACGGATAAAAAAATTCAAAGAAATCTGGTTAATGGGGATCAAAAGGGCTTATATGAAGAATAGATACATAGGAGATAATATCAGATATTACAAGACGTTATGGACTAGCGGAACAACAAATTCCAGCTGAAAAAAGCATTTGATACCATGTCTTGGCGGTTTTTGAAAGAAGGTTCAAAATGGTTAAATTTTTGTCAGTCCATGCAGAAATGGGTAGACACTTTGTATACTAAATAACGTCAGCGGTTTCACAATGTGGATTTTTGGACGAAATTTGTTGGCGTAAGAGAGGCTGTAGACAAGTAGATCCGCTACCATCATACTTATTTATAATTTGCGCCGAAATATTAGCCTTTCAAATCCGTGGTAATAAAGACATAAAATGAATTAAAATTGGAGGAGTAGAATATAAAATAAGTCAATTTGCAAACGCCACTACAATTATTTTAGATGGCCCAGAGGAATCTATGAGAAGATGCGTGTCCACCATAGTGCATTGTGAGAGCCTGTCTCACAATGAATGAATATTAATAAATGTACAGACATATTGTTGGGTAGTAACACATCGTGTAATCAAAAGCTATGTTCAAAATTTCCCTTGAATGGCATGCCAGCTCGTTCGTCCTGTTAGGGATCACATTCATCACAGATTTAAGAACTATTAGTAGAACAAATTTTGAAAAGAAGCTACGAGCAATAGAAAAAACACCAGGTCATTGGGAGAGAAGGAACCTTTCAGTATTGGAGAAATACACACGTAAGTTCCCCGTCGGTGAAAACATTGTGACCGGAGTGGTATGGTACCGTAGCGGTGACTACGTCGTCACCATAACGGTACTGTGGTGGTACGGTAGCGGACACACAACCACCGATGGACCGCTCCGGTACCGCCACGGTACCGTTACGGTGAGGACGTAGTCACCGCTATGGTACCATACCGCTCCGGTCACAATGTTTTCACTGGCGGGGAACTTACGTGGGTAACTGTAGTTAAGACCTTGGGGCTCCCTAAATTAAATCATCTCTTATACACCTTACCAAATCCGACAGTAACCTTTGTTTAAAACATACATTTAAAATTCATTTGGGGGAAAATTGGCAGAATAAAAAGAATCCATTTGATACTACGGGATTGAAAACGTTAGACATTGAAGAATTTATCCACTACGCTAAGATTACTTGTTTCAGAAGATTAATGTTGGATTCCAGCAAACACTCCATTCAGACTCGGCTGGTACCATACCGTTTGTTGAAGTCAAAAGAATGATTTGGCTTCTACTTTAATAGCTATCATATCGTGTCATAGTAATCAGTGCCACCTGAGTAATTGGTTATGTTGTCGTACATTATATTTCTACGATCATCCTAGGGATTAAGCATATTTTCCCAGTTGAATTTAAGGTTTAGGGGTTCTATCTCGTCCATAAGCTTCTGGCGATGGGTGATATTTTCCATACATTGTAGTATAAACTATTCAAATTTTTTTTCACAAGGCCACACAACACCGGCTGTATATTTTGGATTTATTTGAGAATAGCATCGACCATTCAAGCAAATTCAAATCTCATCTCGCCGTTTGTTAACGAAGCTAATAAAAAAACTGAAAAAAAAATAAAATAAAATCTCGACCGTCTAAAATGAAGCAACAACGTGATGACAAAATCATAACACGGATTCGACTAGCAAAAACGGAGTTAAACGCACATTTGTCGATGAAATTCCCAGATAAATCGGAAATGCGCAGCCGGTGTGGTCCTGTGGAAGAAAACAATAGAACATGTTATACTACAATGTAAGGAAAATGTAACTCCAGTAACTTATTTAATTTAATTTTAATTATTATTATTATTTAATTTATTTATTTATTTATTGATATTTATCATGTGATCATGTTAGCACGAGGGTGCCTGTCTGTGGGAGGAGAATATCTCGAAATATTACACAAGAACAACAGAAAACACGAAACTCTACAAACTCTTTTATTTTTTTAGACGCAACACACCGAAGACCATAGATGAGCCAGACCTGAAACAGCATACAGATGACGATAATAAGGATAAAGCAGCGCCCGGAGTGACAACACCCGAGGAAGAGAACGTCCGGAAACAGCATACTTAACCCGAAACACGACCAGAAGCGTTTCCACCAAAGGTGTCACGGAACTGACCGATGCAGAATATGACCATTTGAATTTCACGCAATGTCGGACGCAGCCTGCCATCCTGTACCTCGATACACACTCCAATCACTGTTACAGGCACAGATTCGCTAGAGGGTTGTTGGCCCCGAAGGACACTCTTTCGGTGCCCAACTGCCTGTTATTTTCCTGTGTTTGATATCCCAGTACTCCGCTCTCTAATGAATAAACATAAGAAACGACCCCCACTCGAAAAATCCCATGGTTCTCCCAGTTTATCTCTGGACTGATGTGTGTGTAGGAAGGGGTAAAAAGACAAAGGAAAAATCCTCGCCATGAACTTAACGCATTTTACCAGTATAATCTGACCACAACAGATCGAATATCTTGTACACAGACGATATCCTGTACTCGATTCTTCACCTCTTTTTGTATATCTGCCTTTTCTCTCTCTTTATTATTTATTTGAAATTTAGGGCTTGTAAATATCTTAGCTGAGCTAAGAAATGCACCATGAAATTTAAATGAAGCATTGAATTGATGGGCCGCAAAATCCGTATGGGAAGCGGTCCTTAAACTACAATTTAAACTACACTCGAAGAAGCAGATTTATCATCGAAGACTCGTGTCCAATAAATAGAGTCTCAAACGGTGTTAAGTTTCAGTTATTTTCCACTATAGGACGGAATGATCCATTGCAATTGTGGGCTTGCAGTACCGAAAAATGTAGCCGGAACGTCTGAATTTGTTGCGAAATGCCATATCCTACGTTTCCGTTGCTGTGGCAGTAGCTATGCTTGAGAACGGTCACCATTCCCTATCACACACCAAATGTCCACCTATTGCTGGCACAAAATACACTAGTCCAGAGCTACTGTAATCAGTGTGCACGAGGATGGCATTGGTTTTCATTTCTCCATTGAGATGACGCTTTGCATGACGTGACTCTCCGTTGCCGTTCGGGTCCAAAGATAATGATTTCACCAATTATAGCCATGTACTGGCAATTCCTTAGCAGTAAACCCGGAAGTTCCGTTTTGCCCCGTGGTCCCGTTTGACCCACCTTTCTTTAGTCACATTGGATGAGAGAATTCGCAGTTTACTGATCGGTTCTGATGTTGATGGGATACCGTGTAAAATTGTTAGTAATCGCGGTCAGTTCGAGATTCAGAAATTCAAGAACTTGATATTAATTTATTCTTTGTATACACATGGCATGTATTTGGATAAAGAATAATGGTCAGTGATTAGGATTTTTTTGCATATAACATCATGTCTTGCTTACACGATTGAAAATTGTTGACCATCTTGTGTTTTCAATATATTTATTTCATACACATTTAGAATTAGTGCTAACTGGACATAGTCCATGCCTTGATGGTAAAATTTTGTGAACAAGCTGAACCTTTGTTTGACAGCTCCTTAATATACACCTCTATTACCATCTGCATGAAATCTGTTTTGAACTAAGTCCCAGTGTATGTCATTTGACTGTTCAGTTTTGAACGTTACAGTGAAATCATGGGTGATTTCCCCCCGCAAACAGCAGGTCTGTGGATGTTCAGATTATGCCCAAATTACAATAAATACGATATTTTTAAGATGTAAAATGCTAAGATCTGGGAGAATTACATGAATAAAAAATTAGAAAAATCGGGAAAAAATCCCCCCTTTTTGGAAGGGGTAAGAAAAATAATTAGGGGGCGGAAATGGCTCCCCAGGCCTGGACAGGTCCCTAAAAGCCGAAGCCAGATAGGGCTAAAACTCGTTGAAAGACAACTCTGACACATAAAAAGGCATTCAAACATATTAAAACTTGATAAAGCTACCAGATATACAACACTTTCGTACAAAAATAAATACATAAAAAAAGAGAAAAAAGTTATAGAAAAAATGGAATAAAGACACAGATCACCACTGCGACATTATTATACTGTCCACTGCATGTAATCATCACTGTATCACATGGGAAATATCACAGTCAGCACTACATTTGACAGAAACAATCATATACAAACTCTGTCACCCTTTTTATTTAGAGCATAATGAGCATCTCATCTACATCAATATTAATGTCACGTGTGAGCAAAACAATTAAGTCATTTTGTGTTCACCTCAAAAATGCCAGTGGAAGTAGACCCGGAAGTGCTGGTGTGGTATATGCTAGAAGAGCAGACAATGCAAATATGACAACAGAAACTCATGAAAGCAGACCTGCTAATGTTAAATATTGCATGTTTCATACAGATGAAATGCCAGTCACCAGTGCATGCTTGGACAACCTAAAAGCTGTAGTAGAGTGATAAATTGGTAGATACTTCATGTAGGGGCTATTGTCTTGAGTATTTGTGTCGCTGAAAAGGCACAAGTCTAGACACATAGTTGTCCCCAGACTTGGCTGTTGTATGCATTGTCTCGTGATTCTTACATGGAGTATGAACCGATAAATGACATGTGCTTTTGCTTAAAGGTGATGGCTCTAACTCATCACCTTTTAAAGGTGATAAGCAGTCATGACCACCATTATATGGTGATGGGCCATCACCTTTTTTCTGGCTATGCAGTACATAATTGGCAGCTGTGCTTTCATTGCTTAACAGGAAGGACCAGTCCAATGCCTAACCATATATACATGTAGGACTATTCATACTAATTACAAATACTTTATGGTTTCTTTTCATTTCATCTTTAAACTGTGGTTGTGCAGGTTTTTCTGACATCATTAATTTAACTCAATACAGCAGTTAATCCACCGCGTTTAATCTGAAGCTTTTCCAGTTTGATCTCTAATCTTCTCAACACAACTATTGATGGTCGTGTTCTTTGAAAATAGACTCTAATATTCACAAATAAAATAAAGGTTGTCGGATGGGGTATCATCTAACCCAAATGATCCGAAATACCACCTTCCCGTTGTAAGGTACTCTCTATTACCGCTGGGTTGATTCTCGTGCCAAAAGCTGCTGCTAAGTTTTCTACCATTCATCCAGCGATACATGCCATTGATCCATCGTCCTCCAAGCCAGTATGTGTCTGTAACCAAAGGGATATATTGATTATTTATCATACAATTTTAAGTGTAAGACACGATAGTTAGTGAATTTCTTACACCTTGTCTTCTGTTGATCCATTCACTGAATTATCTATCTGTTGATATAGATATTCGATGGCATTGTTAAAACGTATATACTGTAAGCTGGTAGATAATCAATCCGGGTTAGGAATAAATGATCCCTGCTTCAGAGGAAGGGCGGCCCAAGATCGTGAAAATCTATACTAGGTGTCATTGTTGTAGCCCTGTATATATTTGTATAAATGAAAAAGGGGCAAACAATCAGTACCATAATGGGTATGATTGTTGATGTTGCTACGTGACCAGGTTACCAAAGGATTAGTTGAGTTTAATTATAACACACGGCCGTGTAAACGTTCATGTATGAGTAATTGACTTACCTGGCCGTTCTTCGAGTAAATATTTAACACTTGCAAACTTCGCATCCGGGTCCAGTGAGACCAAGTTACCACCACTAAATATGCACTCGGCCGAGGCGTCGTTCCATGACTTTTTCCCTTGTTCGTTCACATAAATAACGTAGTCGAATTTGTTACTGTATAGACAGCCACTTTCGAAAGGACATCTGCCTGAAAATGGGGTTGAATGAAAACAAAAATCATAATGTATATATTGGCGAGATAGCGAGTGTTGTTTTATCATGAGCTTTTGCCGCTTTATGGATCCGCGCTCTCCAATATGTTTTTCTTCAAATTTTAACTTAAAATTCTTTTGAACAAATGCAAATGATAATATTAATATAAAGTATTATGTGACACAGGGCAGGGAAGTTAGAATTTGGTCGCAAATGATGTGCGCGTTGAAGTGCTAGTGAAATATTACGTCCGACATTTTGAAGTAACATAAAATAAACCTTCCAATTAGCATGGAATGCATCATCCTGCTGTATGCTAACACTAATTGTTGTGGCCTGGACCTTAATATAGAACTCTACCAAAATCAGCATCTTGTGTGTATGGTGCATATGGGAAAAATCGTTAATTCCGCATGGAAAACACCATCGAAGGAAACCAAGATGATTTTTACACGGAATAGTTTTCTTTCGAATAGCGAGCTGTCATCCAAATCAGGTTTCCATTCCCACGGATCTTCATATGGAAGATCTTGTATGGAAATACTCAGGTGATGTTTCAAGGATGTTTTAATACCACACGAAATTAAACATTTTCTCACAAATGCGCCATTTCAAGTTGTAGGCTCTCGTTATATCAGTAGAAATCACTATAACGGAGAATAACTCGTTTGTTTAATTGTTCATGAGGTGACCACACCAACCAACATTAAAATTTCGAAACGCAATTGTCCTGGTGTGCAATCATGAGTCATGCTTCATTTTTGGATGGATGCCCAGAATGGCGCGACCACACATACCCTATTACCGACTCAAGCGCTATTCGATTCATGGATCAAAAAGGAGGGCTGATACCATAGCTCTGTTAACTTGAAATCGTGCATGTGAGATGTAAGCGACGCCAGACCTATTAGACCTGCCACCACACTTTGACTAATATGTGAATATTGTAGAAGATTGCAAAAGCGCTTCAAGGTTTGCCCAAACAGCAGCCTGAAATTAGGTGTCGTGAGTGATAGATGAAAAGAGGTGTATAATTTTGAATTCTTAGGGCAAGAGGCCTTATATGTTTCAACAAATCTGCATAAAAATCGTTACCGGTATGATCAAAGAAATTGCATGTTGTTTGAGATAAGAAAAATGTTCCATATAGGACTAAATCAACGATTGACCAAATTTCTGAAGACATCTCATGGCCACCATTTCAAATCCATGTGTGAACCGTTACACCTAGGATTATGTGAAGTTCACCGCAATGCAAATAAGGGATAAGTTCCTAATGGAGGAAGAGTCACACAAGAAGCTGTTCCCCCTCCTACCATTCCAGGTATGTTTAATGTCAGTAGCTAGAGGCTGTCCTAGCTTATTGTCCCCCGCCGCAACGCGGCCGGTGACTTTAAAATGGTTCTTGCTTCTTTGTGTCCGTGGATGTCCGTCCATGTCTGTTCGAAGCGATAACTTCCTAACGCTTTGTTGGATTCTTTCGAAATTCGGAATATGCATTCCTTGCGGCAAGACGCCAGCGCCACTAGTTCTTGCTTCTTTGCGTATGTGGATGTCCGTGTACGTCCGTGCATGTCTGTTCGAAGCGATAACTTTCTAACGCTTAGTTGGATTCTTCCGAAATTCGGCATACGCATTCCTTGCGACAAGACACCAGTCCGTATTGCATTTCAGCAACATCTGCTTGAAGGTGGCGCCACTAGTTCTTGCTTCTTCGTATCCGTGAATGTCCGTGTACGTCTGTTCGAGGTGATAACTTCCTAACGCTTTGTTGGATTCTTCCGCAATTCGGAATATGCATACCTTGCGACAAGATGCCAGTCTGTATTACATCTCAGCAACATCTGCCTGAAGGTGGCGCCACTGGTTCTTACTTCTTTGTGTCCGTGGATGTTCGTGTACGTCCGTGCATGTCTGTTCGAAGCGATAACTTCCTAACGCTTTGTTGGATTCTTCCGAAATTCAGCATTCGCATTCCTTGCGACAAGAGGCCAGTCCGTATTGCATTTCAGCAACATCTGCCTGAAGGTGGCGCCACTAGTTCTTGCTTCTTTGCATCCGTGGATGTCCGTGTACGTCCGTGCATGTCTGTTCGAAGTGATAACTTCCTAAAGTTTTGTTGGATTCTTCCAAAATTAGAATACGCATTCCTTGTGACAAGACGCCAGTCCGTATTATATTTCAGCAACATCTGCCTGAAGGTAGCGCCACTGGTTCTTGCTTCTTTGAGTCCGTGGATGTTCGTGTACGTCCGTGCATGTCTGTTCGAAGCGATAACTTCCTAACGCTCTGTTGGATTCTTCCGAAATTCAGCATTCGCATTCCTTGCGACAAGAGGCCAGTCCGTATTGCATTTCAGCAACATCGGCCTGAAGGTGGCGCCACTGGGTCAAAATAGATTTTTTTTCCGTGTACATCTGTTCGAAGCGATAACTTCCTAATGCTGTGTTGGATTATTCCGAAATTCGGAATACGCATTCCTTGCAACAGGACGCCAGTCCGTATTGCATTTCAGCAACATCTGCCTGAAGGTGGCACCACTGAGTTTCTCTTCTTGTCCGTTCCAGTCAAAATGGGCCTTCAATTTTGCTATATGAAATCATTCTATTCCACATCATATGATTTACCCTAAAGCTTTTGCATGAACCATATTTTATTTCAGAAGTATAATGTGAAATAACTGGCGGGGAAATCCCCGCAGTACTGAATCCCTGATTTTTGAATTTCGTGTCATCTTAAACGAAGGACAACATTTCCTTCAATTTTGCTAACAAATAATTGTATTGCACATCATATGATTTACCCTGAAGCTTCTGCACGAATCATTTGTGTCCACACATGTATATTACTATATTAATTACAACTGTGTTCCTAATGTTTGGGTGCACACTGTGCATATGATCAATTTCCTGAATTGAACTGAATTCAACCTTGCCGGTCTTCAGACTGACAGATGATGGCATGCAGTTGTCAGTGCAGTTGTTCATGTACAGGTAGCTTTCTATGAATGAGTTGCAACCCCAAAAGGCTTAAAATTTATCAGGCACAGACCCATGTTTTTACCCCTCGGCCAATTTTGGCCATGGGGTATTGTCATCATCTTGTACGTCCGTCTGTCCATACGTCCGTTCGTGAGCGAGATAGCCGGAAAACTGTTCCGCTGATGAATTCCAAATTTGGTATGCTTATTTACCTAGTCAAGGACCAGAAGCCTATAGAATTGGGACCTGATTGGGTGGGAACCTTAGCAGCCATCTTTAATTTCATGCAAAATGGATAATGATCCATATCTCGGAAACCATTCAACTGTTCAATACGAAATTTGATATACATCATCGATACATCAAGCAACTTTCAACGAATTACCAAACAGGCTTTTCTGATTAGCTGGGAACCCTGGAGGCCATCTTTAATTCATGCGAAATCGATAATGATAGCCTACATATCTCGGTTACCATTCAATTGTTTTATATGAAGGTTGGTATATATCATCGATACATCCAGATACTTTGAATCGGGACCTGATTGACTGAAAACCTTGGTGGCCATCTTTAATTTAGGCAAAATCATTAATGATCTCTATATCTGATTCCGTTGGAGTGCTCAGTGTAAAATTTGGTATACATCATTGATGCATCAAGAGACTTGCGATGAATGACAGATCTGGTTTCTCTGATTGGGCGGAAATCTTGGCGGCCATCTTTAATTTATTCAAAATCTTTAATGATGTTTATCTCTGATACCATTCAAATGTTCTATACGAAACTTGATTTACAGCATCGATGTATGAAGAGACTTGCATTAATGAATAACCACATTAGTTCCTCTGAGTGACGGGAAGGATGGGCAACCATCTTTAATTTATGTAAAATCATTAATGATCTCTATCTCTGACACTGTTCAAATGCTCAATGTAAAATTTGGTATACATTATCGATGCATCATCTCGGTTACTTCTACACGATGTGCCTAGGATAAAGTACTATACTATACACAATTTTTTTGTAATTCAGCATCGCAGAAAACCATCGATTGCGTTTTCATGGTAAAAGGGTTAGGAAAGAACTAAAAATACACTTCAATGCAGAGTGATTTTGATTGACGCCAGAAATCGCTCAGAACGCTTCTTCGGCGATCTAGACCCCAGGAGCATCTGGGGCCTGGGCGGCCCCTGGATCCTCACCTAAAGTGCAATGATAGTGGCCGTACCACTTTGAATTTGCTTCCGACGCCCCCTGTATTAACAGACAGTGTCAACGTACTGTTCCAGCTGTCTCCCGTTCAGTGATTGGTCATTCGACCCCGCCATTTTAAACTAATACGAGCATTTTCATTGGATCACTATTAGATAAGACCCACCCCAATCTTCATACACAACCACGCGACTGTCTCAGTTGACTGATGACATAGCGCGGCCTCGTTTTTGATTTCAAAATCTGCCGTCTAACTGGGAAAATGCTGTTGTTGCTGCATCAGCCGATCATTGGCCCCCTGTAGAAGATACTATAGGCTAATACATGTAGGCTACCATGCCATGAGATGATGCTTGGGATTGCATTTCGCTCACTTGCACCTACAGGTGGCGACAACTGGTGGCAAATTTAAAATTTGGTTTCCGGGCAACAGGTTGATGCCTTCAGCTTCTCGTCAAATTTGGTTTGCAGATAATGCCTTGAGATGTCACTTGGGGATGCTTCTCGGTGCTTCACTGCATGGAAACTATATCACAGAAGCAATCAACTTTCAGTCAATCGTTCTGAGTTGATCTTAAAACTTGGGAAAGCAGAAAGACCCTTCCACATCCAACGCCTATGAAGCAGCAGTTGCCTCCCTCATGTATATCCCCTGAGACCAACAATGCTAAAAAATATTGCTGCCATTTCGGCGGGGGACCTAGCATCCTCTGGCTGCTTGTTATTTTAGGTTTTATGTGTGGTCCAATGAACTATATGTGCTGCCACCTGTGCTATTAATGTTGCAGTATGAATCACCCTCATATTCTCTGGTGGATCAGTAAATACATTAATTCCACAAAAATGTCTCAGCCATTCTATCCCAACAATATCAGGAATTAAGGAGATGTCTGGTGAAATGCAAAAAGTAAATGCACAAATACTTCTTGGCATACGCCATTTTCAGAATCAGCAGGTCCACATTTTGTAAAAAAAAAAATAAAAAAAAAAAAACATTAAATCACATTCTACCCACAAATGCCTTAATAACTACTTTCCAGAGCTCTTTTCCGGTTTTGGGACTAGTAAAAAGAACAGATTTCCGATCCTGTTAGCACAGGTACATGCTCAGGTGAAGCCGGCGTTCACTTCGGGAGTGTCACGTCAATGGCCATGAAGATGTCGTATAATGCCTTGCTGTCAGATGTGCATAAGCGTAGTAAATGATACCGAAACTACATATATTACATATGGCCGCTAGTGTGTTCACATATAAAGGAAACTCGCCTTGTTTAACCGTTAGGAATCACCTTGTTAAACAGTTACAATTAGTAGTTATATGTATGGGCAACTTTGACTACTTCAGAGTAAGTTTTGGATGAAATTTACGGAGCGCCATATTGAATTTTCCCATGATCATTTGTACCAGTGATTATGCAGATATTTTCAAAATGAGCCCACTTGAATAAACTATCAAGTGTTAAAGATTGGTCCAGTTTCAATCTTCAATTACTAAGCTTTTACTAAACGTTTGATAAAATATCCAGATTTGAACCCACGTGACCTATTTCGCCTAAAATGACCTTTAAGGTCAAAAGAGAGAATGTCATCCGGTCACATCTCAATCCCCACAAGATGTAGAGTTGATTAAGCGTGGATGATTGCTTTTAACACGCGATGCCATCAAAAGTGTTTTTTTCATCTCTTGGCTGGCCTACTATTGTATACTCAGAGTAAAGCAGTGAGCTTTATCAGTTTTTGATTCCCAAACAACTGGTTCTGAGGTAGAAATATGATGTTCGAGCTTCTGTGCACAATTAGCCATTGGAATAGCGAGTATTTTGTATAAAAGTTGCTATGTTTATGATCGAACTTAATTTTGGTTCACAGGGAGAAATGAAATGTATTTTCAACTTCAAATTATATAATTATCGGGTTTGCTCGAATATACCGGGGTACATTACAATCCATTTATTCGGGAATCATGAGACTCGAAGCCTTAGAATTATTCTGTTAATTTGTGCATATAACAAAATGTAGTTTATGCCAATCGGTAAAATTTTATTTTCAGTACCTCAACCCCAACTCAATGAAGCACAATTCTCGCTAAATTGGACAACGTCCTTTCGAATATGCGGCACGTGGGACCAAAAAAAAACCACATGTACCGTATCTCAGCAAAATGTGAAAGCTTACACTGCAACGAATATCCATTACCTTGGTTCATTTAAAAAAAAATGTGGATTAGCATTCTTCGATCGGCGGTATGGATAAATCGGACTTCGTACATATTAAGTTTTGTCCAAACAGAACAATACTACGTGTGCAAAATAATAGCACATTCAGAGATGTTTACGCCTACCGTTATAGATTCAATGACTTAAGAAATAACCTACCAGTAGTCATGATCAGGTAGTCCCCTTTATTCCGTGTGCTCGTCGAATAAAGCGATGTTGTTTTATTGCTCCGATCAAATGAGAAGCTGGAACAATCGCCATCGCTATCCTTCAAACATTTGGAAAAAGCATCCAATGCCGACCTTGTCTCTGGAATAATCTTGTATGGACTGCCTATCTCTCCCTCGTGCTGTTTCTTGGCCAGGTATTCTCGCGATAGGATCCCTGATGCGATACATATTTGCGAAAGCACGATGTACAATTTCCATTGCAGATGACTGAGCAACCACATCATTGCTGATTTGTCTTCAGCGAATACAATTTTGTGTCTTTATGTATAGGAATGGATATAATTCTATCGATTTTCAATGGTTCAAAGCCTTCAGGGCAAGGTACAGGTCACTCTATCTAATGTAATGAATCACATGACCCCAGAAAACAACAAATATGAACAAACACGGGGTTCTGGGAGACACTGCTAGGTGTGGTTTCCAGTTGACTGACAACTACGTCCTTCAATCCAGGTAATGCAATCGACTGTACAAAGATCATATTTTGCTCGCGTTTATTCAATGAGGATTTAGGCAAACCCGGAGGGGAAAAGCCTGTCGGTCCTTTACACCATCCACAATATGACTTATGAACCTAGTTTATCCATTTTTACGTAGAGATTGCAGGCGACAGATCTCACATCCAATTTTCAGCAATTGTCGGATGACAGCATCAATACCGTTAAGCAGAATCAGACACAAGTTACGAAAGGTAGCATCAGAGATCTTGCTCGCTACGATCGTATTTTGCCAATACTGTCGGTATACGATATACGTTTCACAGAAGTTGAGAACTTTGAATGGGGACGCTTCATGGTATAGCCTCTTTTTTCAAGTTTCTGCAATAATATTCTGTGTTATTTCTCTCAAAAACTACCAAATAGAATAGAGAATAATTAGTTTTGTCTAAATAAAATATTTTAATCATTTTAGGTCAGACAAATATGAAGAAATGGGCAGAAAAAGCTGAAAACGCGACTTTCTTGAGATACCACTTGGCCGCCATTTTGAATTTACCCATGATCAGCCAATTATGGCCCACATATACCACTTCCACGATAGCCCTTTCTGCCGAGTTTATTATATTTTTTTTTCTATAAATATTTTCATTCGTTTCATATATGTATATATTTTATATATCTGGGCATACACAAATCCACATACACGACAATCATATGACATACATATACATTACAACCTTTGCACATACGACGAAAATATCTGTCGAAAATTGCTTAAGATCGGGGATATAGGCCGGGAGCCCGTGCACTAAAATGGTCGTCCCGTTTGTACCTCGAGCTGACCAATTTCTGACTATACAGCATGAAAGGGTTGGGTATGCGGGTGATTCCAGTGGTGACAGGCCAATAATCCGTATGTGGGCATGAAGTAGCTACAGCGATTTTGCTGCAAGCGGCGGTGATACTAATTTTGGGAAGATATATGGTGTAAAGGACAATGTGATCATTCGTGCTTAACTGGTTAAATCAAAACGTATGAGCTGCCGTTTATGACAATATTGTGTAGATATTACAAATATATTTACTTACAATATATGGTCATGTTGAACATATATTATTTAAAGTGTGAAATTATATATGAATTGTTTTCTAATATATGTAAGAAATCACAAAACATTTATTGTTCTTTACAGTAAATAGTTTTCTCCATAATATGATTAAAAAAAAATAAAAATACATACTTTGGAAATATATATACTTTTTCAATATATATACTTTTACAATATATATGATTTTTGTACGTTTAACGGAAGTTGATAAATACGCTTAACGGAAGTTCGCTGAGCACATGTCCGAGTTGTTGTGGCGAGTTCTTCTCTCTTCCACGGGTTCAAATGAAAAATTCCAGATTCATCTGATGAAGGGATTCCTGCTTTATATAGCTTGTCAGAGATTGTTCGTTATGCTCATAGTCTTCATAACACGCTTGTAGCTGCTCTACCGCACTAGCATGGATCTTCGGGAGAACGACAAACACACGTTTCTCTAACAGGGCTAAAGCTAAACGCTGTAATGGGCCTAACCGCTTTTTAAACCGCATGATGCAAAATAAAACTAGAAGAAAGCTGAATAATACTCGAATTTACTGAGCAAACACAGTCTAACATACCTCTCAGACGTTACCACTAATACACCGAAAATGTATCCCCTTATCAAAATACATAAGGCGGGGCTGCATCAAACAAACTGGACCCGGTCAGTCCAACTATATGACCAACACTACACGTGTTGCCATGGCTAAACATAACACATTATCTGATCAAAATACGGGTTTGGTGATGTCATAGCTAGATGAATATTCCGTGGTCTATATTAGGAGAAGTGCAGCTGGCTATTCGGAAGAAATTAACATCTGTACCATCACCACTTGCTATATTTGGAAATCAAAGAAAATTCCCGCTGCACGGTGTTGACAGGCTCCTATCTTGATTGCTATATGACATCACGTGATTGAACAATAAGTATCACGGTTTTAACAATTCACTCTATTCATTAGGTCAAGGTAAATGACGGAACGTTTTTTTTTTAGTATTTAACTTGAAATGTGAAGATGAATTTGGAGCGACCTCTGGGAAACTGGGCCGCTATCTGTATTATATCCTGTTACCGATTACAAAAGAACAAGACACGTCATCGTTGCGATACCACACAGTTTATTAAGGGTATAGATCAAAGATACTGAACCGATCCCAGACAAACAGGCCTACGGTATAATTAAAATCAGACCATTGCGTTTGGCGTCTCCACCTACCTGGATACAACCTAAAAGAACACTATCTGGCCACGCCATCACGACTTGGGCATTCCTTCGCACTGGTCGTGCGAACACACCACTCAACCCGTCTCCCCCAAGCCACCCTACACATGACCCCTCTTATCAGTGTCACATACAAAGTGTATAATCTCACATTCTTATAACACAAACCAACACACAAACCTATAGGGGCCCTCATCTTTTCCCATACCTGCAAAAGTATCACCTAACATTTCCTTCTTTCAAACCCTCTCATTCTCATGCACTTATCTTTCCATAGCTCATTCTAACCGTCGAACCCTGACGGGGGAATACGGTAAAATTTCGAGTTAAAAAAACTACCAGAAAAAGTTTTCTCCAAATGGGTACATTTTGAAAAATAATCTGCTAGGTATAAATGTTGACAAACTTTGGCCAGTTGAGTATGTGCGCTCTAGTATGATCGTAAATGTGGTTTACCAGGATCGGTGTTTTCTCGCTATTGTAGCTGTTTGTTGAAGCAACATCTGTAAACAATGGTCGGCGAGAATTTGCCCAATGAGCTGATCCACACTGACAGCTTAGTTCGCCAGGATTTCCACTGCAATTTGCCATCAAAAACTCGCCACAACATACAGTATCGGAAGCGCGCGCAACTTCCGTTTAGCGTATTTTTCAAACTTCCGTTAAACGTACCTTAATGCCATATATTGTAAAATTATATATATTTTGCAAAGTATATATATTCTATATTTTCATATATTTATCAAATATATTTTATTTAAACAGAAGCATATTTTAGAGAAAACTATATACCGCGAAGAACAATAAATATTTTGTGATTTCTTACATATATGAGAAAACAATTCATATATAATATCGCACTTTAAGTAATTTATGTTCAACATGACCATATATTGTAAGAAATTATATATATAATATCTGCACAATATTGTCATATATGGCAGCTCATAAAAAAGAGAGATATTATATATCAAAATAAAGCCCGTGCTTTTGACTAGATGATGAAAAGATGTGTCAATCTCCATATGGAATATATTGTCTTTAAAAATTATCTGAAATATAATAATGAACGGCATAATATTCTTAGTTTTTTATCTTCGGAAAATATTGCGGGTTAAATTCAAAGTGGGGAGTTGTCCGAGAGGGGAAATGTCCGAGTGTGGAAATGTCCGAGTGGGGAAATGTCCAGTTGGAAACTCTCCGAGTGGGGAACTGTCCTAGACCCAAAGCACTTATTCTTGACAAACCCTATTATACTATAATGATTTGATTTTTTGTTGGGAATATTGAATAGCCAGGTAGTTTTGTCAATGATGAAATATGCGCAATTCCTGCCGCAATTAAAATTTAACCATGTTTGTCTTATCATTCCAACCGTTACATCGAAAATCGTCCCGTTCATGTTTCTATTTCGACAATAGCAATGTCTTTGAAAATGAAAACATCAACGTGACGCTTTTCTATGTAACGGTTGGTGAACACCTAACTTGAAACAATCAAAGTAGCAAACGTGTCTTTTGGATCGTGACGCATCAAACAATATCCCTCTCTATGCCAGGCGAACATTCCATATTTGCAAACATACTGCGCACTGAGTTCTAAATACGATCAACTCTATCGGCTAAAAAAACCCCAGCCATTATGAATGTGAATGTGTGTCCATCACCACCCCCTCCCCCATGGTCATATCGAAACACCGAATATAGCATTGAAATTAAAAGACGGAATAAATTTTAAAGCAGTATCAACTGACAAAAAGCACTCATTCATGACAAACCATATTATATTATAATGATCTGATCCAGTATGTATGTGAGTAGTATATAGACAGTATAAACCCTCTAGTTGACCTTTGATCTCAGAAATTTGCATATCACGTGACAGAGGTCAAAGGTAAATGAGTGCACTTGAGTTGACCTGTATCCTTTCATCTTGTCTTTGACCTTGGATCATGTTTAGACATGTTAGGGCTAGGGTTTTTCCCATCACGTGCGGTATGACGTCACTTCCGGTCTGGCTGAATGGGGCGTGACCTGTGAACCTGATAGGACATGTACTGACCTGTCTGTGGGGTTTTTCCCTACAATGTCGTTCACTTTCGTGTTTTTTCGGTGAGGTGCGAAGGGTACGTCCGTGTCTTTTCGGTGAGGTCCGTGGGAACATGATAGGCCATGTACTGTCTGTGGGGGTTTTTCCCGCCAGAATTTCGCTGTCGTCTGCTTGGGGTTGTCACGTGCCGAACACCTGGCTCCCCGAATTGCAACAATGTTGCACGTTCGCTACAATGTTGCGGCGACCGTGAACACCTGGTCTGGCGTCTACGTGAGTGAGCTCACGTGCCGAACACCTGGCTCCCCGAGATCAAGGCATGTCCAGACTTGTTCTGGGTTGTGCAGTT
Source organism: Hanleya hanleyi (assembly GCA_036873755.1). Lineage (NCBI taxonomy): Eukaryota > Metazoa > Mollusca > Polyplacophora > Lepidopleurida > Hanleyidae > Hanleya > Hanleya hanleyi. The sequence goes on from JAVTVY010037032.1 coordinate 23,277, forward strand.
CTGCCATGCAGAGGACGGGTACTAGTACTGACTATACAGCATGAAAGGGTTGGGTATGCGGGTGATTCCAGTGGTGACAGGCCAATAATCCGTATGTGGGCATGAAGTAGCTACAGCGATTTTGCTGCAAGCGGCGGTGATACTAATTTTGGGAAGATATATGGTGTAAAGGACAATGTGATCATTCGTGCTTAACTGGTTAAATCAAAACGTATGAGCTGCCGTTTATGACAATATTGTGTAGATATTACAAATATATTTACTTACAATATATGGTCATGTTGAACATATATTATTTAAAGTGTGAAATTAAATATGAACTGTTTTCTAATATATGTAAGAAATCACAAAATATTTAGTTCTTTACAGTAAATAGTTTTCTCCATAATATGATTTTTTTTCAAATAATATAAAAAAAAAAAAAAAAAAAACATACTTAGGAAATATCTATACTTTTTCAATATATATACTTTTACAATATATATGATTTATGTACGTTTAACGGAAGTTGATAAATACGCTTAACGGAAGTTCGCTGAGCGCATGTCCGAGTTGTTGTGGCGAGTTCTTCTCTCTTCCACGGGTTCAATGAAAATTCCAGATTCATTTGATAAAGGATCCTTGCTTTAATACTATAGCTTGTCAGGAGATTGTTCTTTATGCTCATAGTCTTCATAACACGCTTGTAGCTGCTTTACCGCACTAGCATCGATCTTTCGGGAGAATGACAACACACGTTTCTCTAACAGGGCTAAAGCTAAACGCTGTAATGGGCCTAACCGCTTTTTAAACCGCATGATGCAAAAATAAAACTAGAAGAAAGCTGAATACTACTCGAATTTACTGAGCAAACACAGTCTAACATACTCAGACGTTACCACTAATACACCGAAAATGTATCCCCTGTCAAAATACATAAGGCGGGGCTGCATCAAACAAACTGGACCCGGTCAGTCCAACTATATGACCAACACTACACGTGTTGCCATGGCTAAACATAACACATTATCTGATCAGAATACGGGTTTGGTGATGTCATAGCTATATAAATATTCCGTGATCTATAGTAGGAGAAGTGCAGCTGGCTATTCGAAAGAAATTAACATCAACACCATCACCACTTGCCATATTTGGAAATCACACGGACATCAAAGAAAATCCCCGCCTCCTATCTTGATTGCTATATGACATCACGTGATGGAACAATAAGTATCACGGTTTTAACAATTCACTCTATTCATTAGGTCAAGGTAAATGACGGAACGTTTTTTTTTTTGGTATTTAACTTGGAACGTGAAGATGAATTTGGAGCGACCTCTGGGAAACTGGGCCGCTATCTGTATTATATCCTGTTACCGATTACAAAAGAACAGGACACGTCATCGTTGCAATATCACATAGTTTATTAAGGGTATAGATCAAAGATACTGAACCGATCCCGGACAAACAGGCCTACGGTATAATTAAAATCAGACCATTGCGTTTGGCTCTTCACCTACCTGGATACAACCTAAAAGAACACTATCTCGTCACGCCATCACAACTTGGGCACTCCTTCGCACTGATCGTGCGAGCACGCCATTCAACCCGTCTCCCCCAAGCCACCCTACACATGCCCCCTCTTAATTATCAGTGTCACATAGACACTGTGTAATCTCAAATTCTTATAACGCAATATAATATACCCTCTTCACACTCTACACAAACCTATAGGGGCCCTCTTCTTTTCCCATACCTGCAAAAGTATCACCTAACATTTCCTTCTTCAAACCCTCTCATTCTCATGCACTTATCTTTCCATAGCTCATTCTAACCGTCGAACCCTGACGGGGGGAATACGATAAAATTTCGAGTTCAAAAAATTACCGGAAAAAGTTTTCTCCAAATGGATACATTTTGAAAAATAATCTGCTAGGTATTGATACTCATATTATATTATACATGTTGACAAACTTTGGCCAGTTGATTATGTGCGCTCTCGTATGATCGTAAATGTGGTTTACCAGGATCGGTGTTTTCTTGCTATTGTAGCTGTTTGTTGAAGCAACATCTGTAAACAATGGTCGGCGAGAATTTGCCCAACGAGCTGATCCACACTGACAGCTTCATTCTCAAAGAGAGCCGTGTCTACCCGCGGGAGACCAAAGCGACTCTCATGTAAACTGGTGACATTTTTGAATCTCCAATCTCAAAGCGAGGCAGCATGACATCACTCACTCGACCGGGACTATTCATTCTCAAAGAGAGCCGTGTCTACCGCGAACTACTTCCTGTATTAGATAACTCGCTTTCACGGCCAAGTATACATACCGACAATAATTTGTTCGCGATTGATATGCTCCGAAACGGAAAGAGTCATTTCCCAATTATATAGCCCACGTTATGTTTAGCAATTCGCTTCTAACTCGGCGGAGTCAGCAGGTCAATGACAAGCCGGATATAGACGGGTGATCATACGCCGCCTACTCACCCCCCAAATTTTGGGGGGATGGCTCCCATTTACACGTGAGACTCTTTCTCGCAGTAGGGAGTCTCGCGAGACGAGAATGTGACAGCTTAGTTCGCCAGGATTTTCACTGCAATTTGTCATCAAAAACTCGCCACAACATACGGTATCGGAAGCGCGCGCAACTTCCGTTTAGCGTATATTTTTCAAACTTCCGTTAAACGTGCCTTAATGCCATATATTGTAAAATTATATATATTTGCAAAGTATATATATATTCTATATTTTCATATATTTATCAAATATATTTTATTTAAACAGAAGCATATTTTAGAGAAAACTATATACCGTGAAGAACAATAAATATTTTGTGATTTCTTACATATATGAGAAAACAATTCATATATAATATCGCACTTTAAGTAATTTATGTTCAACATGACCATATATTGTAAGAAATTATATATATAATATCTGCACAATATTGTCATATATGGCAGCTCATACATTTCTTATGTGAACGCACTCACATATTCTTTATACAACAGCTGTATAGGGCGGCGAAGTAATCGACTACAACTCACTCAAGGGTGAGTTGTCTCGCATTTCACAAATCAAGCGAAGATAGCTACAAATATGCAAAGGGTCCATTTGTTATTTTCGCCTGTGAATCCATGATATGTATGGTGCAAGGTTCTCATCATAGAGGTGTACCTGTTATATCATTCTTTCATGATTTAAGTATATGTCATTTATTTGCTTTCCAGTAATATACCAATATGGACGGAGTGTTCTTTACCGCATCAGGGTCATTACACGGTTACTAACCGGTCAAGCCCGTTCTACACGGGCAAGTTTTCCTTGACAATTTTTCCTTGCCAAGAACATATAATTGACGTGTCTGTGTAGATAAGCAACAAGATTTCATCGCTGTTGGGTCAGCATTGCCATGAACGACGGACAATCCGCCTAATCCGCCGAAATATCGGACGTTGATGAGTGGCATTGAAGACCCGCGCACATAAAAAAAGTGACAATATTTCTCGTTCACTATCTACACGGCGAAGTTTCCTTGTTCACTTGTCAAGGAAAAGCTAGCACGCCCAGTATTGAACAATTGGAAAAAGACCTGGAAAGGTTTTTTCCTATTTTTTTCCTTTCTACACGCGCACTTTTTCCTTGGCGTGGACAAACTTGTCAGTAGTAGGGTAAGCGTAAATTGATGTCCGTTGACCTTTGACCTCAGAAATTTGCATATGACGTCACTTCCGGTTGGGGTGACTGAGGCGTGACCTTTGGACATGTCCAGACTTGTTTGTGATGTACTGGGGTTTTTCCCAGGCATGCCGCCATGTTGTAGCCGCCATGTTGTAGGCGCCATGTTGTAGCCGCCATGTTGTAGGCGCCATGTTGTAGCCGCCATGTAGGCGCCATGTTGTAGGCGCCATGTTGTAGCCGCCATGTTGTAGCCGCCATGTTGGAAAATTGTTGTAGAAAAACGTATAAAAGGAGGAGATTTTTAGTGGTTTGGTGTATTCATTGCACTATCCTACGGAGCTCTCTGACCTACCAGCCTGCCTGCCTCACCAGCCTGCCTGCCTGCTTGCCTGCCTGCTTGCCTGCCTGCCCTGCCTACCAGCTTGTTCTGACGAGAGGCGTAGAGAAAGCATGAGACGTGGAGAAGATTTTCCATTGGACCCAGCAGCACCTCCGGTTGAAGTCTTGCCTGAAGACGAGCGTGTGAGTGACATTTATCGACGTCACTGGGCTACCATACGCCATTGTTTTCACCGTCACCGTCGTCTATTGGACTTGTATAACTATCGACTGCAGGACCTCACGTATCTGTCTACCTATGCCGAGAACATTTTCACAGATCAGGTGACAGCGTTCAAGTTGAATATGACATTCGGTTACATTTTACGGCACAAGGAGACGGACCAGGTGCGGTATTATTATCCCAGCAATAATACCTATGTGTTTGACCAGCCGTTCACGGTCACGGATGCGATTTCTCTGGAGCCACTCATCGATCAACTGACTACGTTGGACCCATTGGAATGGGCCCGGTTGCAACGCCTCAATACCAAATGGCTTGTGGAAATGGTGACCAACGTCACATTTTTCGTCACGAAAATGAGAGATCATCCTATCGGTGCTCCTGTACTACTATATCCTTGGTTGCTTCATCGACACGGACTGTATGCATTAACGGCAGGGAGAGAAGGACCCTACAAAGACCGGAAATGTCTGTTTCGGTGTTTGGCCGTGCATCTGGACGAGTGTAATCCCCGGGGTTGTGACAGAGTGGCCAATGACTATTGGGAACAGTATTTACAGGCGCAAGACTTGGATGAGCGGCACTTCCGTGGAGTTCCATTCAAGAATTTGGAGGTCGTGGAAACTCTGTTCAACATCGATATCTTTGTATACCGATTACGATGAGAGGAGGATACATTTGTGGCTGAATTGGTGCATCGCTCAACAGAACGGTATGCTTCTACCATGAAAGTCAATGTCTTGGACCACAATGGCGTGAGACATTTTTCGCTGATCTACAATATGAGCCAGTACGCTCAGTCCTACAGTTGTGCCCAATGCCATCGGGTGTTTCACCGTTCCACCGACTTACATCGACACGAGAAGAGTTGTGACAACAGTGTGAAGCGAGTATATCCTGGTGGTGTGTATCATAATACGCCTACTATTTTCGACGAACTGGCCGATGAGGGTCTGATCATACCGGAGGCGGACCGTTATTTTCCCTACCGGGCGTGTTACGATTTTGAGGCCCTGTTGGAGCCCATGGACATGTTTTCAGCGAAAACGCAGTGGACGCAGCGCCATATTCCCCTGAGTGTGAGTATTTCCAGCAACGTACCTGGCTATGACGCTGCACCGGTCTGTTTCGTGTCTACCGGGGATTCCCATGAGTTGATCACCCGCATGATGGAGTATTTAGAGGAAGTCAGTGCGGCCAGTACAGAATTGTTGGTGTCCAAGTTCCAGGACGTACTGGACCAACTGGATGATCGGATTCCTATACCGGGTGTATCGTTTAGTGACGATGAAGAGTCCGAGTCGGAGTCGGAGTCGCAGTCGGAGCCCATGCAGTCGCAGGATGTGCCTTTACCTAAACCGTATGTGGAGAAATTGAAAGTGCGCTTCCTACAATACCTAGGCCAGTTACCGGTGCTCGGTTTCGATATGACTTGAACATGGTGAAGGAATTTCTCTACCCCTATTTGGCCCAGGCTAATACCATCAAGTCCGTCATCAAGAAGATCAATAGTCATATGGCCCTCACTACCACATCACTCCATTTCCTGGATGTACGGAACTACTTAGCTCTCAATTATAGCTATGATCAGTGGATGAAGGCGTATGACTGTGCACAAACCAAAGGGAGGTTCCCTTACACGTATATATCGACGCTCGACCGTTTGGAGGAAACACAGTTGCCACCCCGGGATGCGTTCTTTGACGATTTGAAGCAAGTGGAATGTCCGGAAGACACGTACCGGGAACTACAGCAGGTATGGAACGATCAACATATGCAGACCTTGCGAGATTTCCTGATATGGTATAATAATTTAGATGTGGTTCCTTTCCTGGAAGCGGCCGAGAAAATGGTTCAACTCTTTCGTCGTGAAATGCACGTCGACATCTTCAAGGAGTGCTTGAGTTTACCGGGTCTGGCGCTTCGCCATCTTTTTCAAGAGTGTCCTACGTACTTCTCGTTGATACAGCAAAAAGATGCGGACATGCATGATTGTCGAAAGCAGAACATCGTGGGCGGACCTAGTCTTATTTTTCACCGTTATCACGAGAAGGACGTCACTACTCTCCCCGGTGGAAAACCCTGTGCTAAGATCATCGGATTCGATGCCAATGCCTTGTACCTGTGGTCTCTGGCCCAACCTATGCCCAGTGGACATTATACACGCTGGTTGGCGGAAGGCCAGCATTTCACACCGCAACGCACTCCCTACAAGCATCTGGCTGACCAGTGGTTGGATTGGGAAGCCTATCGACGGGGAATTTATATACGCCATCAGACCAACGCCACAGAGAAGCGCATAGGAGATCGTCGACTCCCCGTCGATGGGTTTGCCCTGGTGGGTAGAACACCGATCGTATTCCAATTTTACGGTTGCTATTGGCACGGCCACGAATGCCATTTCAGCGCTGGACGCTTCAACGAACGACGTGGAAAAACACCGGAATAATTACGGGAAGAAGTGCAGGAGAACGGCGATTATGTGAAAGAGAGAGGATACCATCTGATCGAAATGTGGGAGTGTGAATTTCACACCATGTGCCAGGCCCTGCCCCATTTACGGCGTTTCCTAAAAGAGCGCGAGTACCCGCCACAGATGTTCGACGCCATTCGTTCTGGGGACCTCTACGGCTTTGTCGAATGTGATTTGCATGTTCCCCACACTCTCAAGCCCCTCTTCGCCCAGTGCCCTCCCATCTTTAAGAACACGCTGGTGGGTCGGGATGATATTGGAGACACCATGGGGGCCTATGCTGAGCAACGCGAGTGTTTGCCTCGACCTCGACGCATGTTGATTGGCAGTATGTGGGCAGAGAAAATCTTGCTGGGCACTCCTCTGCTGCAATGGTACATGAGCCACGGTCTGGAAATTACGAAAATATACCAAGTGATACAGTACGTACCCAACGCCTGTTTTGCGGAGAATGCCGACATCGTGACGTCTGCCCGTCGTCAAGGTGATCAAGACCCGAGTAAGGCCATCATCGGTGAATCGTGGAAATTGACGGGCAATGGTTATTATGGCAAAACGGTCACGAACCAGGATAAGCACGTGAACGTGAACATCTGTACCACTTCACAAGCCCGCAAAAAAGTGAATTCTCCTGTGTTTCGGTCCGTGGAGGTCATCGATGACGACACGTATGAAATCACTTTAGCTAAAAAGACTATCCGTTACAACCTGCCCCTGCAGATTGGATGTATGGTATACCTTGTGGCCAAGCTGAGGATGCTGCAGTTTCTATATGATTTCATGGGTGTGTATTTTAATCCATCAGACTGGCAACTCATGGAGATGGATACGGACTCGGCCTACATGGCCGTCTCTAATGCGGATTGGGAGTCCCTGCTGAAACCTGAGTTACGTGCACAGTATGAGGTGGAACGGGACCAGTGGCTACCTCGACGTGATCATTACCAGTACGATAAGCGTACGCCGGGCCTCTTCAAGCTGGAGTGGAGTGGGGATGCTATGATTGCTCTCTCCTCCAAACTAAATAAGTTTAGCTGCAAAGGGGTGAACCGGCGCGATCCCAATATCGACAAAGCCTTGTACCTGAACGTGCTGCAAAGCCAGGCCAGTGCGAGTGGCACTAACCGAGGATTTCGGGTGATGGACCACCAGATGCGGACGTACATCCAGCAACTAGACGCCTTTACTTTCTTTTACCCGAAACGGAAAGTCCTTCCCGATGGCATCAGTACCACTTACCTGGACTTGTGAAAATTTCGAACACTATATGACTTTTGATACACGAGTTAAAAACTGTAAAGTCAGGATGGCCGAGTGGTCTAAGGCGCCGGTTAACTGTGCTGGTCTGCGAAATGCAGAACGTAGGTTCGAATCCTACTCCTGACAGATTTTTTTGTACATACCACTTGTATTCTATTGTACATACCACCTGTAATCTATTGTACATAGTCTAATCCTTCTTGATCACTTAAATAAAAAAAGTCAAAACCATCATTTTGTGTTTTTCATGAATCTTTTTTTATTGAACATCAATGAACGTCAGAACAACAACGTCAGAACAACAACGTCATAAAAAACAATAGTACTGCGCGCAGTGCATTGGATTAAGTTAACCAGAGAAATGGAGCATGCACATTAAAACGAGAGGCAGTCCAGTCATAGACGAGTACATCACGGTCTTCGGCTTGACAATAATCATCAAACATGTGTACGATCGTTTGCATAGAATGTCCTCTACTCCGGTGAGTGAGATAAAACACACAGTACTGTCCGCAGACACTACTCAAGGATCCTTGTAATCTTTGAGTATTCCAACGCCAGACTGTAGTAGATACGTCCATGAATTTCACCAAATCGGGATGCAGGGGTGGAAGTCCGTAGGAATCAAAGTATTCGCCTTGGCCTAGGGTGTCCACGTACACAGCCACCCAATGTTCACCGGGTCGAGACCCAGGGTCTGTATTCACGATGTAGGCTGCTGGGGTGGTGGAGTGGGTGGGAAACACATTGCGTGGAAACACACCTCGAAAGGGTACCCGAGGATCTCGCTGGAGTATGCCCATCAGCTGCTCTGTATACATGACTCTAGCTGGCGTAGTCACACAGGACGTTTCTTTGCTGATCCACGCTGATGATGTTATCAAACTCGGCGTAGCAAATCACGTTAATGGTCTGGGCTAGAGCGACGGCGAAACGCAGTTCCAACCGTAGGTTTCCTTTCTTGAGCAAGGCCAGTTGATGATCGTGTTCCAAGGTGGGGGTGAGGTCGAAGCTGAACAACGTGTACCCCTTCATAAAGTCTCGTCGAATGATGTTATTTCCTTCATCCTGGTTGTTTTGTCCTGTGGCTGTAAACAGGTTCAGGTAGCTCCGCACATAGTTTTGGTTACCAAAATCCGATTGTAATGGGCGGGCTGGAATTTGATGGCCGGCCACGTGCAGTGCCAAAAAGTTGAGGTTGAAATGTTGAAATTGGAACGGATTCTCACTCCACCCACCATTGAAAGCGGTGTTGGTCACACACGCCAGGGTAAGACGTTTAGGGAGATCCCCTAGAAATAAATTTTCACGATTGGCCATCATCGTACCTGCTGGCACAGAGAACACCTTGGTCTGTACGCGTCGGATGGGGTACAGGGCTGGTTTTTTCGCTAAGGCTTCCATGTGACTCAGCAACACCCCCTGTTGCAAATCCACCGTACGGACAAACAGGGCTGCATCTTCAATGATGATCTTGTAATTGGGAGCATCTCCATCGGCCATCAAGGCGAACCTGGGTGGGGAACGGATCAACTTGATCTTGATGGATACACCGTTCATCATGTAGCGGTCTTGCAGGAACAGATCGGCGTGCAGTCGTCCCATCATATCGACGGACTTGCTATTGGTTGTCAACTGTCTGCGATGGCCGAACCCATTATTGGTAGCGGTCACGCTATTCATGTATCCGGGTGTATCCCTGAAGTACAGCGCGGCTTGCAAGTGTGATTTTTTGGCATCTTCGCCGTACGACAACAGCGTCTCCATGTAGGCTCGGTACGGGTACGTATTGGTGGACGTACTGATGAGTTTATCGTTCAGACCTATATCCACCTGTTGGAACAAGGAGTGCAGCCAAAGATTCACCGGGCCTACCACCGCATCGTTCCCGATGGGGTCCCCGGCTGCGTCCACTATTTTGGCTTTCACGTACAAGTAGGTGTGGGCTAAATCCAGGTAGGCCGTATCTTTGTTTTCAATGGTAAATTCCAGGGGTCCCGACCCCGTCAGACTAGCCAGGGGCCGATGTTCTACCCAACGTCCTTCGGCCACACTGGTCTGGGTGGGTGGAATAGTCCACAAATCCAATTCACTGTTGGTAGACGGACACGACTCGGAGTGAATGAATGCCATTATGCGAAGATGTCTCTCCTACTCTTCTTCTTCTTCCGGGGTGTACGTCGTCGGTGTGTCTGTCGTCGAATGACTCTTCGCTGTACCCGTGGTTGTCTTTTAACCCGTCGTTTGAAGGCTTGTCGGGGTTCGTGCACCGGCCACGTGCAATCCACTGCGTACCGCTTGTTTACCCACCGCTTTGACGCCCCGTGTCACCAAGGGTAAGAACGTTTTGACGATGCTGCCCAATCCGTGACCTCGTTGCATGCGTGCACCGCTAAAGATGGGCAAGCTCCCGCCCGTTTGTTTCTTATAGTAGTCGGCATAGCTGGGCGTATGGCACTGGTAAGGCACGTACATTATACGAAGTGAGGAGAACGGGCTTGTCGGAAATGAAGTGTCAGCACCACTTTCCCTCGTTCGAATGCGACCGGGTGTCCCGTGTCATCTCTTATATCCACCGTGATCGTGTTGATATCGGTATGTCGTACGGGTAGGTAGAGTATATGGTTGAAACTCTGGTTGACTTGATCGCCATACTTCTTTCTAATGGGGACCACCCGTAACAGAGGTGTGTTCACATCGCCCACAATATGGCTGTCCATTGCGTCCGAGTATACGTAGAGTCCGTACATGCCTACTTTTATATCCATCACAACATCACCGTTGTCGGTGGTGTGCCCCGTGTAGACGCTGTAAGGCAGACCTAACATTTGCTGTAGTGTAGGACTGAGTTTCACACCCACGTTGGGGCTGAGCAGGATACAGGACTTGTCGTTGTGTGCGTTGACATCGAAGATCACGTGATTCTTGAAGGGGTAGGCTTTCAGGGGTCTTGAATTATTCGTCACCTCCCGTAGAGACTTGTACTGCAACAAGGTGAGCAGACCCTCTATGAACGTCTTGGGCGTATCGTATTGGCCTTCGGGCAGAGTGAGTCGGTGTACTTTGCCTTCGTAGGTCACTTCGTACCATACTTCTTGGTCTCGTACGTTGTACCACGAGTAAGGGTATTGAATATCCACCAGTTCACATTCCCACCGTCCAGGTAAATGCAACGGTTGTGGTAATTGGGTCACGTACTTGGCCAAGGTGTTGTCAGGAAACACATCGAGTGAACTGTTACTGGGCAACGTGAGGTAAAACATGACGACTGAACTTTCTGGCTTCTGCACCGGACTTTAATAGGGCTCCCAGGCCTTGGGCGGCTGACCTCGGCGTCGTGATCGTCGCGGCGATTTAGATCTGGGGGGTTGCAGCGGATGGCGTGGTAAAAGGGGTGACGAAGTAGGTGCCCGTCGTTGTGATGTTTTGGGAGGTGACATCGGTGCCCAAGAAGAGGGTGGTGGTGGTGGTGGTGGTGGTGGTGGTGGTCGTCTACTCGTCGATGGCTGCTGCATAAAGGTCCAACGGTTAGGATTCCCTACCAATTCTCGAGGGACGTGTGTGTCTTTCAACCCCTGAGCAAAGGCTTCCCAACCCGGTGGATTAGAGTGTTTGCGAGAACGTACCGTATCGTTGATCAGATCGGTGATATGAGACACCGGCACCGCTTGGTTTCCAATCAGCAGCTGCCCCTGGTCGGTCCAATCCATATCAGGATTCTGTTTCACCCGGTCCAACAATAAACGAGCCTTGGTCTTGAATGCTTTAGGGACACTGGCCAACACTTCCTCTTCCAGCTGAGGTGATGATGATGATGATGGCGGCGGTGTGGGTGTGGGCGCTGCGGATAGTAGTGGTGGTATACTACCCCTATATTGATCCATAAACGTCTTGTACCGGTTCAGCGTGTGATGGTAGAGTTGAATTTTCTCGTGATCGGGTAGTCGACGTTGGAGTATACTATTCATCTCTTCGTCCAGAGACTGAAGTTGTTGCACCGTGGCAGGGACGGGGTAGGGTGATTGCAAACTCTGTAACAGTCGAGGTTCGACCAGCATCATTTTTTTCGTATGTTCCATGACGTTAGCGTCCCAAGATGGAGCCTACTAACGGTCCCAGTACGGTAGCGGCTAAGGGTGCGAGGAGTGCGCCGAGAAATCCACCTCGCTGTAACACCTGTTTCTTTTTCTTGACACTGCCCGTCTTCTTCACCAGCGTTCGGAGACCCGTCTTGTGCCGTTGCAATTTCCCTTTCTGCAGGGCACTGAGAGGAACATTGCCTTTTAACACATTATGAGCCACTTCACACAAACACCGTACCAAGTCTGGGTCCGCGCCGCGCACCAGGGCCCGGCCCACCTCCGGTGGCGCGCTGCGTAATACGCGGAGGGCCGGCGCGTGCTTGCGTATCCGTGCAGACATGATGAGGAAGTGAATGCTAGAGGGTTGTGTCTTCTTTTATTTGGGTGTGTACACCGTCTGCAACTCATCGGGAAAAATGTGGGTGCGCAATCGAAGTGTCGAGGGTGTCTCTTGTTTCAAGTCGATGAGTAGATACCCGTGAGCCCCTTGGGTGGCATCTTCAAAGGCTTCCCGCACAAAGGCCGTGTTTTTAGGGTACATCTGTTTTGCCAGGTGCATAATTTGTGATGCGTCTCTGGGGTTTTTGAATAAGACCACATACTGAGCATTCAAACTAATGTTCCTGTGCTCTTTGTTCTTACTGAAGAGATTCTGGACGATGTAGATGATGCTCAACCGACGATGATGGCTTCCTTTGGTAAAGAGACGCGTGATTCGACTGTCCGTTTCGGTCATGAGATCGTCTACCACGACCAACGTGTCTTCTGGAGTATCCTCGGGAGGTAATCCTTCCACTAAGGTGAGTCCAGGGAGGCGTGCCAGTTCCTCGTACGCCGGTTGCCAAGCTCCATAACACCACAGGATGCGAGCCACGGGAGGTGAAATGAGGGCTGACCCGTGTTGGATCAGGCGTTGAACGAAGTGTGTTTTTCCCGACCCCGTCGGTCCAGCGATGAGACACGTGAAAGGATGCTGCCACCGAGGATCCATAGCGTTTTTTTTATTTGGTGATTTGAGATTCAGAGGTCCACCACCGTTGTCGTGGATCCCACCGGGGGTCGTAGTCGAACGGGTACCGTTGCCGTGGTAAACGTGATTCACCGGATCCCACTCTAAGTGTTAGCGTCGTGGTGTTGGTAGATGTACTGGGTGGTTGTCGTGATCGGGTGGGTGGTTCGTCGCTTCTGAGGGTAGATACGGGAGGCTGGCGGGTGAAAAGAGGTGGAGTAGTAGGACTAGGCCGCGTCGTGGGGCTGAGTGTGTGTGGTGATAGGGTCCGTAGTCTGAGGGTAGATACGGGAGGCTGGCGGATGAAAAGAGGACTAGACCGCGTCGTGGACTGGGTGTAGGGTGATCGCAGCGTCGTAGGAGAGAGAGTAGTGGTGGTGGTGGTGGTGGTGGAAGTGGTGGTGGTGGTGGTGGTGTTGGGTGATTGCACTTGACGTTGAGACCCCGGTGGAGCAGCACTTGGACGAATGGTAGAGAAACATGATATCAGGTACGCCAAATCGTAGAAGACTCCTCCAAATAAGGTACCCAGAAGCACTACTAGACACACCACGGTACCGACTTGTCCTTTTCGAGTCCGTAGCAGTAAGGGTAGATGTGCACTATCCATGGTACAACCCTACACTGAAGGATGTAGGCGATGTGAGGTAGAATTTATAGTCGTTTCATGTCACGGCCTGACACCCAGGAATTAAACGAACTGGGCCAACCTTGCCATTTGACGAAATGATAGGGGATGCCACGTCGACGTTCCGTTTTCAAGATCTTTTCCACCGTGTAGTAGTCTTTCCGTGTTTTCACTACCGGTTGTAATTCCGCCTCGTAAAACGTGCCTTGCAGTGTTTCTCCTTGTAGATCTTCCAGTTGATAGACGTGTGGCTGTCGAGGCTTATGGCGAACGATGACAAAGTGCTCGTCACTCCAGTTGGGCAAGTAACTTTTCTCAAATTACCCTTTGACTTTACTGATCCGTACCACATCTCCGCGTTTGTAACGGGGTGACGTGAGTGGACTGGGGTTTATCGAGTACAGCGTACGACGCACTTGATGTTCGTTGCGTTCTGTCACATCGAGGGGAGCTCGCTGGATACTGCGATGATAGGCTCGATTGTACCCTTGGACCAGTTGAGGTAGCACATCGATGTACCGTCGGGTATTTTTGGCGGTAAAAGACTTGTACATTCGTCCTTTGAAGGTGCGATTGAATCGTTCCACGACAGAGGCTTTGGTCTCGTTGTACGTATGGAAGAAAAACACCTTCTGTTTCTTAAGAAAGGCTTGAAAGTGACGGTTGAGAAATTCTGTGCCTTCATCCGTTTGCAAATAGAGGGGGTTGCGTCCCGTCTTGAAAATCTGCTGGAACGCGCGTACCAGATTCTCTCCTGTTTTGGTCCGGATGGGTAGTACCCACGCGTACTTGGATAAAATATCGATACAGGTCAACATGTACCGATGTCCATCATTGTGGGGTGCAAATCGACTCATATCGACCAAATCAGCGTGCCATTGTGCGTCTACGCCTCCTACGATGACTCGGTTACGGCGAAAATGTCGTCGGGCTGCTCGATGTAAGCTATAAGTGTCTTGGGTTTTTAACCATTCTCGAACTTCAGTTCGACTGATGCCTTGGGAATGTGCAGCTCGAGCGAGCGCTCCCACAGCGGCTATAAGCGGCTGGACTGGTAGGGTTGTAATACAAATCTGTTAACACCTTGTTCACAGTGGTACGCCACGTGGATTCCTGCCGCCCCGCTTTTCTCATTCCCTTTTGGGTGCCCCTCATCTGGGTGCCCCTCTTCCTTGCGCTGTGGTGTGTTCGCTTCATGAGTAGACACTGACACTCTAGCCTGTGTGCACCCTATAGATATAGTACTTCATCGACAATGGGGATTACTTTTTCCAAGGCTGTCCATAGATCAGGGTCCAGAGTAAAACCACCTCGCTTCAGACAGAGGAGTCGAGCAAAATAGGGACCGCGGAAAATGTAGACGTCGTCACACAGGTGAATGCTATCACCGTCCAGGTCACCCAACAACACCCGTTTCAAGGTAGTCCAGCCTTCCAGTGACAAAGAGACACGCGCTGGTTCAGACGTACACCAACACCTACTGTCGTCATCGATGAGCTCCACTCGTTGGGGGTACAACAATAGGGTGCAGCCAGGTGTAAGAGTGCGGGTAGCCACAGAGTTCGCGTCGGGGTACAGTAAGTCGTGGACGACGGTGATAATAGCTTTCAGCGCCTGCCATAATGCCGGACGGAGTATGATAGAGGCACCACCACGCTCTTCTAACCGGGGAAAAAAAGAATCATCTCTACCACTTCGTAGGTAGACACCTACTCCCACGTGCATGAAATCGACTTCGGGCTCTTTTCCCTGTAACAACCGTGTCAATAGAGTCCATCCTGCTAGGGTTAAACATAGCTTCATCTCTCGGGCATGTTCTTCGATGAGCTGCAGTTGATGGTCATAGACGATCAGGGTGAAGGTGGGGAGTGAGTTGGAACAAGGCAAGCTCTCCAAGAGCTCTGCACAGACATAGGAAGTTGCACCTCTTCTTTCACTGGCTCAGGCACTTGCTGGGGCACTGGCTGAAGCACTTGCTCAGGTATTTCTAAAGGTGTTAGTCGGGGTCCTTTGGGTCGTGCACCGCGTTTGGCAGGTACACCAGACTCTGGGTGCGTACGTTTGCTAGCTGTACGGTCCTGGGCTTCAAGTACATCTGCTAAGTTTTGTAGCTGTACGCTGGTCGGTGATGTCCATGACTAAGATATCATGATCTTCTGAATCCTGGGCTTGAAGTAGATCTGCTAGTTCTTCATTTCCCGTCTTCTTCAGCGCCTCCACGAAGGCTAGAAATGCATATAGGCCACGGCGCAGTAGATCGTCGATGAGGGCTCTGTTTTGTCGTGAAGTGGTGTTCTGCGCCATGATATCTTCGACACCGTGCTTCAGGAGTATGTTTTCCTCCATAAGCAGATCACATAGTTCGGCCACATGCTGCATCTCATCAATGAGGCGAACACGGTACTGTTGAAGCTTAACTCGCTGGGGTGATTCCATGACTGTGGGCTCAGGTTGGTCAGTAGCTGCTACGGTGTAATAGGCTGGTGAAGTTGCACTGGTAAAATGAAAACCTTCTCCACGTCTCATACAGGCAGGCAGGCAGGCAGGCAGGCAAGCAGGCAGGCTGGTCAGGCAGGCAGGTAGGGTAGTGCAATGAATACACCAAACCACTAAAAATCTCATCCTTTTATACGTTTTTCTACAACAATTTTCCAACATGGCGCCTACAACATGGCGGCTACAACATGGCGCCTACAACATGGCGGCTACAACATGGCGCCTACAACATGGCGGCTACAACATGGCGCCTACAACATGGCGGCTACAACATGGCGGCATGCCTGGGAAAAACCCCAGTACATCACAAACAAGTCTGGACATGTCCAAAGGTCACGCCTCAGTCACCCCAACCGGAAGTGACGTCATATGCAAATTTCTGAGGTCAAAGGAAAACTTGCCCGTGTAGCAAGGTTGTCAACTCGGTGTCCATCTTGAATACCCGAGCACATGCAAATCTTGTCGCAAACCAGGTGACTAGTGAGAAAGAATGTCTACTGTTATTTTACATGGCATGTGTAAAAACGTTATATTGTATCCCAAGTATATGGTCCATAGGGTGGTATAGGGGTGGTCCGCATATCCGAGCACGATTACCGCTGTGATGACGCAAAATGAAACTCACTATTCTGTGTATTCAGTGTTAACTGTGTCTGTAGTCGAATACTTTCTAGGTGATAAGACTTGGAAATCATGCAACGACATATTGCGATAGTTGAATCTAATCTACAACGTTGTGGGCAGTGTGTTTAATGGTACAGTACAAGGAAGGGTTAACTGACAAAACTAATTCTGATGATTTTGGCGATGAAGAGCATGATTGTGGTGTTTTATTATTTCATTTTTTTAAATCCATAATGAAGAGAATCCCTCCTGCCAAGGCTGCAAACTCCGCCACGACACACAGACCCAGGGACCAAGAGGCATGATTTGGGGAGAAAATCAGCTCCGCCCCAAAAATGATCACTCCTAGGAGACTGGTTCCAACTGAAAAGTAAAAAGGACAATATTGATTCAAATGTAGGGTTACTCAATTAAGTCAAGAGAAATATATGTAGTTTTTTTTTTACAAAACTTCATCATATAATGAATTCCAGACAGATAAGGCAGTTAATAAGAAGGATGAGTAGCATATAAACCTGAAATTCATTAGCATATTTGAGGCTGATTCGGCAATCTCCAGTAATGTCCGGTCATCTCCGGCAATTTTCGGTCATCTCCGGCAATGTACGGTCATCTTCCGCAATCTCCGGGTGGTTTTTTTGGGGGGGGGGGGTAAAAATGAGGGATTCTGGCGTACAATGGACTTTGGCAGGTGGACACAATGTGAGCAATCAGCGTGCCGTATTTTAACCAATGAACTCGCTAGAATTATAGCCAACGGAATAGCCGGTTGCGAATTATTTGGAGCTATATAAACCCTGTGGGTATTTGGAAATTTATACTGATTTTTTCCATACCATGGTACAGTTACCTCAGCGTATGTGTGGAGGTGGAGGAGGAAGGGGAGGAGGAATTGGGTTGAGTGAGTTGAGAGTTATCTCATCGTATTTGTGGAGGAGGAGGAGGATGAGGAAGAAGCGAAGGAGAAGGAAGAAGAGAAGGAGAAAAAAGAAGAAAAAGAGGAGTAGAAGGATGAAGAAGTGGAAGAGGAAATGAATTGAGTGAGTAAGTGAATGTGTGGTTATTTAAGGTCGTTTTTAAACTATTAGCCTTAGTCTGTATCCATGCTCTGACCGGGTACCATGTCGAGTACATGTACGTTCTGTCAGAGAACCTTCTCTCGTCGCGACAATATGCTCAGACATATTCAGTGTAAACACAACCAAGAGACACCACCGAGTCCTGCTACGGGCCCACCAAGTGGAGTAGAATCCTTCTCCCGTCGCTACAATATGTTCGTTTGATGCATAGACAAGAGACACCAGTGAGTCTACCTAATAAGTTGGGTAGAGTATCCGTATACCATGAGTGTCAGTGGCCCGACAAGATGTGGCAAGACGTCCTGGGTGATGAAATTCTTAAAGGAAGGCCTCCCTCCCCCGTCACTTATACCGTATAGGCTGGTGCTACAGCCAGTGGCAACCCGTCTACGAACAATCCTCACGATATCGATCAGGCCTATTACTTCAACCCCGAGAAGACCCAACCTGGTAGTGCTAGATGATCTGATGGGTGCGGTCAAGGACAATTCACACATTGCCGACTTGTTTACTAAAGGATTCCCTCATCGGAATATGTCATCCATTTGATCCAGAATCTCTTCCCTCAAGGGAAGGCGTCCAGAGATATTGCCTTGAACTGCCAATACCTTGTGTTGTTCTCCAATTCCATCGACAGAGCTCAACTCCGTGTGTTTGGCAGCCGCATCTATCCTCAGAACATCGACCATTTCATGCAAGCGTTTCAAGCCGCGAAAAGTCGCCCGTAAGTCTACCTGTTCGTAGACTTAAAACTCATACCCCCGAAGGACGTTGATTGACGACCCACCTGTTACCCGATGAGGGCAACAGCGCCCGTTCAGCGGCAACAACCCGTCCCCTTCATACTACCAGTTCCGGACTATCCCCCAACCGTGAAGAACCAAACGAAATCTGTACTAGATAATGAACACAACGTGAACACAAGGCTATGGATGGATGTTTTCAAAGAAAGCATGGACGCTGAGGTGGGCCAGACATTGGATGCAACAGAATATAAGTTTTATACGCTATATAGACGATCTTCTCGCTGTGGATAATCGCTATATAAATGACGCAGTGAAGGATATATATCCACCTTCACTGGATTTGAAGGAAACTACAGATGGCCCTACAGGCACATCATATTTAGACCTATATCTCTATAAAAATGAAGCGGGCCTTCTCTCTCGTCGACTGTATGACAAAAGAGATGATTACAATTTCGACATCGTAAACTATCCCTTTCTGGACAGTAATATTCCAGTGGGACCTGCATATGGCGTATACATATCACGCCTAGTAGCATTTGCTAGATCCTGTGTTAAATGTGACGATTTTAATCAACGTCACAAAAAATTGTTGCAGAAACTTATAAAACATGGCTACACCGCCAAGTGTCTCCACTCAAAGTTTCTCAAATTTGGTGATATATATCGCATGCTGATAGCAAAATACGAGCGTAGCGTGCAAGATCTATGGCGTTACGTTTCGTAACTTGTGCCTAATTCCGCTTAACCCGGGGCTAGGGGCCGTATGAACCCATGTACTTCAAGATCCTCATGGTACTCATATGAACAGTCACAATCAAAGCGTGGCTGAGATACATCATTCTTTAGATGACGACCTTACAACGAATATTATGGATTAAGAATACTGATCAGCGATACGGATCTGATATTTTTGGAACATCATGATGTCTTGCCGGCATCATTGAAAACTGTTGACCGCTTCTCTGTTGCAGGAAACAAGCTTATGTTTATGTATACTATGATTGTCTTTTTTGAATTTGGTGCTAATACTGTTATATGGATATGGAATAGGTTTTTGGATTATGGACGCGGATATTCTCTAATGGACGACGGCTGAATAAATGTTCATCCGTCGGTGCCTGGCCTGAATCAGTGTGCTTTCTTTACACCTCCAGTCGTTGGGATGGTCTTCGTGGTGTGTCTTGGTGGCGAGCTGCATTCGAGGCGCCTTGTCTCTAGTATATGTATATGTCTGCTTGGCACGAACCATTTTCAAAACTCAAAACTTCTTTATCAACGATCTGTCGAACTGCAGAAATGAGTATGAATTTCCAAATACCCACAGGGTTTATATAACTCCAAATTGTGAATTTTTATTGGATACTAAAGTCCGCAACCGCGCTTTTTCGATTGGCTATAACTCATTTTCATTTGTTAACGATACGCTGATTGGTCACATTGAGTGCACTTGCCAAAGTCCATTGTACGCTAGAATCCTTCATTTTTACCTAAAAAAAACAACACCCGGAGATGACCGGACATTGCCGGAGATGACCGAAGATTCCCGGAGATAACCGGACAATTGCCGAAGATTCCCGGAGATGACGGTATATTACCGAAGATTGCCGGAGATTGCCGAATCAGCATCACTCTCAGTCTTAAAAGTGCTAATGAATTTCATATGTGTATATACTACTAAGATGGCAGTTCAACCAGAAATAGACACACTCAACTCTAAATGCCTTTGAAACAAATTAGACATAATCTCGTTTTCAATACCCCTAAATACACCACACAGTTCGAATACAACTACTAACATGAGTATTGATAAAATGCCACGCGATGATCCGGGGCATAATATCACGATAATTTCTTTGATAAGCATTTAGAAGTCGGCGTATATAACACAAGGCTATTCTATGAATTTATTGCTGTGAGGCTGACATTTCATTAGAGATACTTCCAACTTTTTCAAAGCTAATGAACTACAGGGTATAGATGAGGGTATTTATATAAATGAATAACAAGCACAAAAGGTCACAAAACAATCATAGTACAATACGTGCTTCATGAGCATCTATAGTACCTGTAGATCATTAGCTTTGAAAAAGCTGGAAGTATCTCCAACGAAACGTCAGCTCCACAGCAATAAAGTTATCCATAGAATAACCTTGTGTTATAATATTACGAAGTTTAAACAGATTGCTCCAGTAACAAAAAAAACCCTGATACTTTCTTGAACGGGGGCCATTTTTTTCAGTTGGCATTTTGATATGACCCGCAAGTGACGTCGTACATCTGAGATACAGAAACAAATCTGGATAATATTTTATCTCTGCTATTATTGATGAATAATATATGATACAGTTTTTTTCAGATTAGAGAGATAACAAGAACGCTATGACAGCTATAATACACATACCTCCATTTCAGCAAAGTAACTTATTAATGTGTGGAGTGGGACATCTTGTCTGCCATAGAAAACAATTGCACCACTTTGAAGCCTGAGTAATATGGCCATAGCAAGTCATGGTGCCAGTTGAAATTTTCTTGCCGATGAGGGGAATACTGCCACCAAAATCTGACCCTGGCTCCACGGTATCATATATTTTAATTCACCAAATGCATATCCAATTCCTTTTCAAAATGTGGTTAAATTTTTGGTTCAGTTACCTGCTACAAAGCAGAGGATGGAAATACCCATGGCGACCATCTTTGAATTAAGGGACTCCAGGAAGATGTAGAGCGGTGTCAAGACGCATGCTGCAAACAGGACCAACAGACAAATTGTCTCCATTGCTCGAACGGCTCGGATCGAATCTACAGAATAAACATTGACCTATGCATTGTCAAAACACAAATCGATACAAATTCAAAGTATATTAATTAGGACTTAGGACTGAGCTAGGATCATTTTGTGCAGTGGTGCAGTTGATGGAACAACAATCACAGCTGTTGAAATGCCGAACATTTTTAGCCTCTGACGTTTTGGTGGAGAGTTTATTTATTAAAATATATGTACACAATATGTGAAAATTCAAACTCGATTGCGTTATGATTATAGTTATTACATTAAACTGGAATCCACAGCATGTGCCATTTCGTGAAAAGGGGTCTAAATCGAGTCATTCAAACACACATTTAGACACGAAGGACCCCTTGAATCAAAACGATTTTGCCACGGCATCACACATCATCAGGGCAAATGGTTTTTTTGTTCCAAGGGGTCCTTCGTGTCTAAATGTTTGTTTGAATGACTCAAAATAAATCCTTGTTTTCACGAAATATGCATTTCAATTTCATGTAATAACTATAATCATAACACAATCGAGCTAGAACTTTCACATATTTTGTACATATATTTCTCTTGCCGTTATATTAAAACAATTATTTTTAGGAAATTTTCTTTTTTCGATTTCAACCGCATCAAGTATAGACCAAAATGCCGCCTTATCGTACCGTCTTCTTTTGATTTTCTGTGTCTGGGACTATGTGCATTTCTATTGCACCGTGTAAACGTCCTGCCTGTGTCTTGTGTGCTGTCCCCAGTGTTTTATTCGGTGGATGGAGGGGGGTGTCTGGTTCCACGCTGCTTCAGTGATTTATTCATTGAAGTAGCAGGAGCGCAACTTGGCTGGGTGGTGCTTAGTTGGTTCGTCGCGATATGACTGAAACAATGTTGAAAGCGAGAGTAGTATATAAAGGGCAAATTCGGTATGATTGACGTACTTTTGCGGAGCATGCGGAGCTCTCGTCCAATCAGAAGCCGTCAAAGGTCATTTACGGGTCAAAGCTCACATCCGGGTCAAAGGTCACGTCCGGTCACAAGACATCCGGGTCAAAAGGTCAAAGGTCAATTCCGGTCACGTGACGGTCCAGTAATAAGGTTAAGACCCCAGTGACTCCCAATATCAATCTCCCGAAACATGGTCCACGACAATATTGCCATCTATTCGCCCGTGTTAAATGGCCAGTGGGGAACCCTCAGTGTCTCCATACAGGTTTCCCCAATGGGGCCTAGAGGGGTCCCTAGAGGTCCAATTGAGTCGAGTGAGGTATCATTGTAAAGCATACGTGAGGGGACATCCGACGGGCTGGATGTGACTTGGAACTGACGTCATTTTGCGCATGCGCAGTGGACAAAGGATACGTAAATATACGTTTCGGGGCCGAGAGGGGTCACTAGTGCACCGATTGCATCAAGTGAGGTATCATTGTAAAGCATACGTGAGGGAGCATCCAGCGGAATGGCTGAAACGTGAAACTGACGTCATTCTGCGCATGCGCAGTAGACAAAGTGTATGGAAATAGCCGTTTTGGGGTCTAGGTGGCCCACTATTGGGCCGATTGCATCGAGTGAGGTATCATTGTAAAGCATACGTGAGGGAGCATCCAGCGGAATGGCTGAAACGTGAAACTGACGTCATTCTGCGCATGCGCAGTAGACAAAGACTATGCAAATAGATGTTTTGTGGCCGAGAGGGGCCACTATTGGTCTGATTGGGTCGAGTGAGGTAGCATTGTAAAGCATACGTGAGGGAGCATCCGAAGTAAGGGTGTGCCGTACAACTGACGTCATTCTGCGCATGCGCAGTCGAAAAAGGGTATGGAAATAGACGGTTTGGGTCTAGGTGGACCACTAGTGGTCCGATGGAGTCGAGTGAGGTATCAATGTAATGCATACATGGAGGAGCATGCGCCTGGATTAGAGTATTCCTTGGTTTCAACATTCTGCGCATGCGCAGACAGGGAATTGTGGCAAAATGGTATGGAAATAGACGTTTTGGGGTCTAGGTGGGCCACTAGTGGTCCGATTGCATCAAGTGAGGTATCATTGTAAAGAATACGCGAGGGAGCATCCGAGGTAAGGGGTGTGACGTGCAACTGACGTCATTCTGCGCATGCGCAGTAGAGAAAGTGTATGGACATAGACGTTTTGGGCCCGAGAGGGGCCACTAGTGGGCCGATTGGGTCCATTGAGGTATCATTGTAAAGCATACGCGAGGAAACATCCGAGGTAAGGGGTGTGACGTGCAACTGACGTCATTCTGCGCATGCGCAGTAGAGAAAGGGTATGGACATAGACGTTTTGGGACCGAGACGGGTCACTAGTGCGCCGATTGGGTCGAGTGAGGTATCATTGTAAAGCATACGCGAGGGAGCATCCGACGGGATGGGTATGACGTAGAACCGACGTCATTCTGCGCATGCGCAGTAGATAAAGCGTATGGAAATGGACGCTTTGGGGACGAGAGGGGCCACTAGTGGTCTGATTGAGTCGTATGAGGTATCAATGTGAAGCATTCGTGAAGCAGCATCCGACTGGACTAATGTATCGTCCGTTTTCAATAATAATCTGGCGTAACCTGGCCGTAGCATAGAAAGCAGGGAATTTGGGGGTGCATGGGGGTGTGTTCGGGGTAGAGATATTTTGTGGTTTGGTGGCGTGGGTTCTGCGCAAGTGTGTGAAGTGTGATGTCACTTCCGGTTTCTATAAGCAAAAACTACCTCCGAACACAGAAGACTTCCAATTTTCTCTTAGACCATAGACGTATGGAATGCATGTACTGACCTTCAACATCCGGATGACCTTCAACATCCGGGTACCCTGGTTTTACATCCGGGTTCTCTTCAACATCCGGGTTGTTACATCCGGGGACCGTGGAACATGCGATGAGTGAGTGAGTGAGCGTGAGTGAGTGAGTGAGTGAGTGAGTGAGTGAGGCGTGCTCAACGCCCGTGAGGCGTGCCCAACACCCGGCATGGACGCATTAACGATGGTGAGTGAGTGAGTGAGTGAGCGAGTGAGTGAGTGATTGAGCGCGTGAGTGAGTGAGGGAGTGAGTGACTGATCATATATGGTCGTTTATACACCATTAACCTACCGGTGAGACAAGGATGGCAGGTTAATCATGTTATTATCCCCTCCAGTACATCATAACCAAGCTGGGGTGGGCCGAGTTGGGTATGTTTACAATACAAGTAGCCTCTTGTCCAATCACAGGCCGCCATTTGGCGCTGCGTCTGTCATATTCGTTCTTGCCCGTTAGATGTATTCTCGGCTGCTCTTGTCCAATCAGAAGTCGCCATTTCAAAAAGTTCCATCTTCGGCCATGTTCGCTCTGAACCGTTTGTTCTAATCGTCATCGGGCAGGCCAGGATACCGTTGAGGCAACATATCCTCAGAGACGCCCGGTTAATGATGGTAAACGGTTGGTCAAATACCCGGATGTTACTGCTCGGGTAAAAGTATCGGACTTGGTCTGTCTCCTTATGCTACATCACATAACCAAACGCCACACCACGCGGTCGGTTTCTACGCCCGATGAAGGTAGTGGGAGCTCCCGTGTGGCAGAGCTCTTGGATCGGAGCTCTTGGAGCTCAAAGCGTGTGGAGCTCAGAGCTCGAAAGTGACGTCATCGTTTTACATCCGGGTCCTCTTACATCCGGGTTTTTCTATGTTTACTGTCACGTGACCGGAACCGGAAGTTGTCACAAGACAGGTGGCGCCCCTCGGAGCTCTTGCATATAAACACGACATGCATCGCACACAGACATACCTGGTGCACCCGCACCCTGGTGTACCCTATGCCCTACGGGCTATAGTGTACAGGGTGCACCAAGAGGCTACTTGTATTGTAAACATACCCAACGCGGCTCACCCCAGCTTGGTTATGATGTACTGGAGGGGATAATAACATGATTAACCTGCTATCATTGTCTCACCGGTAGGTTAATGGTGTATAAACGACCATATATGACCAGTCACTCACTCCCTCACTCACTCACTCACTCGCTCAATCACCCACTCACTCGCTCACTCGCTCACTCACTCACTCACCATCGTTAGTGCGTCCATGCGTTATGACGGGCGTTGGGCACGCCTCACGGGCGTTGGGCACGACTCACTCACTCACTCACTCACTCACTCACTCACGCTCACTCACTCACTCATCGCATGTTCCACGCTCCCCGGATGTAACAACCCGGATGTTGAAGAGAACCCGGATGTAAAATAATAATAATAATAATAAAAACTTTATTTACAGAGGGTAAAAGTCACAATGGACGCCTGGTAAGCGAGCTTATCTAACCCAGGGCCCTCTTTGGTAAGTAAAATATATACAAATGAATTAATAAATATTAACAAATAATAGTACAACATGAAAATAAAAGCACAATTTAGGCTACTTTAAATATATGACTAGAATCGGAACAGATTAACATAAGGCGGTAAAAATTTAGACTAATTCAGTAAATCGATAATTTATATGTTAAACTTGAATAAATTAATAAGTATTTAAAAACTAATAATACAACATGAAGATAAAAAATTCTATGACTAGAATCGGAACAGAACATCAGGCGGTAAAAATTTAGAATAATTCAGTAAATCGACAATATATATGTTAAAATTGAGTAAATCCTCGACGTATCACAGTTTAGAATAGTTTCTAAAATAATTATATTTAAAACTCTGTAAAGATGAGGAGTCTCTAGTTGTCTTGTCTAATTTGTTAAAAAGTGAAGCACCTTTACATCTAAAAGCTGTTTGGGCCATCTTAAGTCTAGTTTTTGGTACTTGTAAATAGTCCTGTGCGGTAGATCTTGTTTGGCGACTAGATATAGAACTCCTTCGAATAAACATGTCACTAATATAACTAGGGGTTAATTTGTTAATAGCTTTAAATACATTAGTTACAGTTCTAAAATCCATCCTAGCAGGTAGAGGCAATATTTTACATTTCTTATACAACGGCTCTGATGGCGTACACCTGGGAGAATCAGTTATTATACGCACTGCTAACTTTTGAAGTTTATGTAGTCTAACTATGTGCGCAGAGTTACCCCAGACGATACTACAGTAATCAACGTAAGGTTGTATGAATGCATTATAGAACGTTAATCTAGTGGAAAGCGGTAAATATTTCTTAATCCTACGCAATAATGCAATATTTCTGTTCATATGCCCAGCAACTTTGTTCACATGATCTTTCCATGTTAAATGTTCATCTATCATGACCTCCAAAACCTTCGTACATTTGACAGTTTTCAAACTTTCACCCTCAACAATAATGTCAAGATGCTGTTTTGGAAGGTAGTGAAGCTTTTGTTCTGTAGTTATAAGCATCACATTAGTTTTGTCTATATTGAGGACCATGTGGTTATCATCGCACCACTGCACTATGTGCTGCATGTCTCTATTTAGGTTGTCTTCCACGGTTTTGATATCTTTTCCTGTCGAATCGTCAGCATACATGTCTATTTCCGATGTGCTGGAGAGCGGCATATCATTCATGTATAAAATAAACAACAATGGTCCAAGTATGCTTCCCTGAGGTACGCCGTGGGTCACCGGCTTTGTCGACGATATTTTACCTTTAATGGAAACACACTGTTATCGACCGGTTAAGTATGATTTGAACCAATTCATAGCATTATTATCACATAGCCCGAAAACATCGGCTAAGGGGTCTATTTTTTTTATTTTTTTTTTATTGTTGTTGCTGACCCCTTTAGCCCGAATCACATATACAGACCGAAAAGGAAAAAAATAAATAAGACGTCAGTCGCTCGAGATCTTCAACTGCACACGGCGTGGGGGATTGAGACAAAGGCACGAAAATCATTTTATCGAATAAATAATATGATTTGGCATCTCCAGAACTTTGATAATCAACTAATGACTCATTCCGTTAGACGAAATCTTCTTCCAAACTCTAATTTTGTCATCTAACTCGTCAAGTTGCCGCCATTTTCAGTCTCGTTGAGAGAACGAGATTTCCAACGCGATTGACCTTTCTGACCACGTGACTCGTCCATTTCACCATAGTCAGATCAGAAAGGTCACGATACTAGTGCGCACGCGCGGCCAAGTCTCGTTGCGCTGTAATCTGAGGAAATGGTAAACATCGAAATCGAGCGTTTATTGTGTTTTCTTCGTCGTCACTAATTTTTTGGAGTCCCAAACAGTCATTAGAGATGGTACATGGTGAAAGAAGCTCAGGTCGGTCAAACTGTATCAAATTGGCATATTTTTTCTCTCCCGTTTCGTTATTTTCGTCAGCGAAAAGTTGCTCTTCGCGAGACGAATTTTTTTCTCCAAAATTTAACCCACCCTCGATCTGGGCTGTGATAGGAATGCCACGCCCCCTTACCCTAAATTTACCTATCACAGCCAGAGTTTCTGGGTTATATTATCACAATGGTACAAATATAGCTTTTTTAACAGGATGCGATGACTGACCAGGTCAAATGCCTTACGCAGGTCCAACAGGACGACACCATTCAAAAGTCCATTGTCGATGTTTTTCACCCATATATCTACCAGCCTCATCAAAGCTGTTTCAGTCGAGTGCTGGGCACGAAAACCTGATTGGGCACCGTATATTAAACTATTACAAGAGAGATACTTATATAAGGCATCGTGAACATGACGTTCCAATACCTTACTAAGAACACATAAAATTGAAATTGGTTGACGTTTGATTTATCACCAGATTTGTGCACTGGTGTAACGCGGGCTGTTTTCCAATCCGTAGGAAATATACCGGATTTAATACTAACATTGAGTATTTTCGTTAGAGGTCCAGCAATTACTGGAGCAGCTACCTTAATTACCTTTGAACTTAAATGATCGACACCGGTCGCTTTTGTTGGATCAAGGGAGGTAAGCTGCCCGAGTACAAAGATTGGAGTCAGAGGTGGGATACTAAAGGTATCTCCAGGCTCTAAAACTAGGGTACCCGGATGTTGAAAAGGCCCCGGATGTTGAAGGTCATCCGGATGTTGAAGGTCAGTACTTGCATTCCATACGTCTATGGTCTGAGGGAAAATTGGAACTCTTCTGTGTTCGGAGGTAGTTTGCGCAGAACCCACGCCACCAAACCACAAAATGGACCAATAGTGGTCCATCTCTACCCCAAACACACCCCCATGCACCCCCAAAATCCCTGCTTTCTATGCTACGGCCAGATTACGCAGGCGCAGAATATTGAAAACGGGCGATACATTAATCCAGTCGGGTGCTGCTTCACGAATGTTTCACATTGATACCTCATACGACTCAATCAGACCACTAGTGGCCCTATCGTCCCCAAAACGTCCATTTCCATACGCTTTATCTACTGCGCATGCGCAGAATGACATCGGTTCTACGTCATACCCATCCCGTCGGATGCTCCCTCGCGTATGCTTTACAATGATACCTCACTCGACCCAATCGGCCCACTAGTGGCCCGTCTCGGTCCCAAAACGTCTATGTCCATACCCTTTCTCTACTGCGCATGCGCAGAATGACGTCAGTTGCACGTCACACCCCTTACCTCGGATGCTCCCTCGCGTATGCTTTACAATGATACCTCACTTGATGCAATCGGACCACTAGTGGCCCGCCTAGACCCCAAAACGTCTATTTCCATACCATTTTCCCACAATTCCCTGTCTGCGCATGCGCAGAATGTTGAAAACAAGCAATACTCTAATCCAGGCGCATGCTCCTCCATGTATGCATTACATTGATACCTCACTCGACTCCATCGGACCACTAGTGGTCCACCTAGATCCCAAAACGTCTATTTCCATACCCCTTTTCCACTGCGCATGCGCAGAATGACGTCAGTTATACGCCACACCCCTTACTTCGGATGCTCCCTCACGTCTGCTTTACAATGATGCCTCACTTGACCCGATCGGACCAATAGTGGCCCCTCTCGGCCACAAAACATATATTTGCATGGTCTACTGTGCATGCGCAGAATGACGTCAGTTCCACGTTTCAGCCATCCCGCTGGATGCTCCCTCATGTATGCTTTACAAAGATACCTCACTCGATGCAATCGGCCAAATAGTGGGCCACCTAGACCCCAAAACGGCTATTTCCATACCCTTTGTCTCCTGCGCATGCGCAGAATGACGTCAGTTTCACGTTTCAGCCATTCCGCTGGATGCTCCCTCACGTATGCTTTACAATGATACCTCACTTGATGCAATCGGTCCACTAGTGACCCCTCTCGGTCCCAAAACGTGTATTTCCGTACCCTTTGTCCACTGCGCATGCGCAGAATGACGTCAGTTTCAAGTCACATCGGATGCTCCCTCACGTATGCTTTACAATGATACCTCACTCGACTCAATTGGACCTCTAGGGACCCCTCTAGGCCCCATTGGGGAAACCTGTATGGAGACGCTGAGGGTTCCCCACTGGCCACTTAACACTGGCGAATAGATGGAAATATTGTCGTGGACCATGTTTCGGGAGATTGACATTGAGAGTCACTGGGGCCTTAACCTTATTACTGGACCGTCACGTGACCGGAATTGACCTTTGACCCGGATGTCTGGTGACCGGACGTGACCTTTGACCCGGATGTGACCTTTGACCCGGAAATGACCTTTGACGGCTTCTGATTGGACGAGAGCTCCGCATGCTCCGCAAAAGTAGGTCAATCATACACAATTTGCCCTTTATATACTACTATTGACAATTCAGACCTAAAAGGTTGAATTTATCTTCGTTCCATTTGAGCGGTCTTCGTTGTACTCGGGATTGAACGTCCAATTGTGTATTCAGTAGTCCAATTGTGTGTTTAGTTAGCTGTTACTGACCCGTTTATATAATCGAGATTAATTCCCGAGGTTGTTGTAGCAGGATGTACACGTTTCCGTTGTTCACACTGATCAGTGGCTTGGAACACACAACAAAACAAGAGCCCAAGGGGCTTCAATATACGCCCATATATCTGGAATTACACTGGTCTGAATTTCAAGGTTGTTTAATGGCCTTGATCCCAATTGGTAGCTAGCAATCCAGAGAACGGTCTACGATTTTGTGCTTCTGAGAATGTACCGTAAAATATTTCACATCTTATATTGAATGATAAACTAAAATGGTCTTAACTCTTGGTAACTAGGTGACCTTGAAACAAGAGCCGAGAGCTCGCATATCCCACACTGAAATCGACAATAGTCAAACACAAGAAAATAGTAGTTTCCCTTTGAATGAATTCCTTTCAGGCGAGGGAAAATTGTTCATGAAGGAAGAAAAATGTGAAGAAAGTGATGAAGTAAACCTTTGTTCCTGAGTTAATAAACAGGTACAAGTTCATAAAGGACCCCTCTCCTCGTTAAATTAATAAATGTACGGTTTATATTCCACAACAGTTTAACTGAATGTAGCTGTTTCTTATCAGCGTTGATAATTCTGAATAGGATGGTATTATAGATATAAGCTATTAATAAGACAAGAAGAATTATGATTTAGCAAAACACGGGCTGTCTATCGTATTATGAAATTAGACCGGGTCCATAACAACAAAACTGTGGAGAGCCTCCTCAGGATACGCTTGCGTTATAGACAGTAACGCCCATCAATGCCCAGCTTAAAGCGTCAATGCCCTCGTGAAATAGTTCAGAAGCTCTGATTTTCTAAATATTCCATGGAATTGCCACTGATTCAGCGAAATGCAGTGACGCCCGTCAACGCCCGTTGTTACGCGTTAACGCCTGTCTCAACGCCTCAACGCCCTATCTTTAAGCCTTAACACCCTAGCATAACGCCTTGACGCCATGATCTTAACGCCTTATCGTAACGCCCACCAACGCCTTAACGCCATGATGCAGACAGATGAGAGAAAGAATGACCAAATCGTTCACAAGTTTTCATATAGTTTATTCTCCCCAATGTTACATCATACAAGCTGGGGGAGCCACAGGCCAGGATACCGTTGAGGCAACATATCCTCAAACAGTTGTTAGCGCATATACCCTAAGGGCTATAGGGTACAGGGTGCATCAACGCCTGTTGTTACGCCTTAACGCCCTAGCCTAACGCATTGACGCCATGATGTAGACCGATGGGAGAATAACAACAACAACAAGGATGACGGGTCAATCATTTTATTATCCTCTCCAGTACATCATACCCACGCTGGGGGAGCCGCGTTGGGTATGTTTGCAATTCAAGTAGGCTCTTGTCCAATCAGAAGCCCCCATTTGGGGCTGCATCTGTCATACTCTTTCTTGTCCGTTAGATGTATTCTCGGCTGCTCTTATCCATAATGGTGTACAAACGACCGTATATGACCACTCACTCACTCACCATTCTTAGTGCGTCCATGCGTTGGACACGCCACACTCACTCACTCACCCATTCACGCACTCACTCACTCACTCATAGGTAACTCTACCAGGTTGCCATGCACGCATGGGCACGCACCTATGGTGCACCCGCACCCTGGTGTAGAATATGCCCTACAGACTATAGGGTACAGGGTGCACCACAGGTGCGTGCGCATGCGTGCATGGCAACCTGGTACAGTCACCTGTGAGTGAGTGTGAGTGAGTGAGTGAGTGAGTGACTGAATGAATGACTGAATGAGTGAGTGATTGGGTGAGTGAGGCGTGACCAACGCCCGTGAGGCGTGCCCAACGTCCATCTTAACGCATGGACTCACTAACGAGGGTGAGTGGGTGGGTGAGTGAGTGAGTGATATAAGGTCGTTTGTACACCATTAAGGATAAGAGCACCCGAGAATACATCTAACGGACAAGAACGAATATGACAGATGCAGCCCCAAATGGGGGCTTCTGATTGGACAAGAGCCTACTTGAATTGTAAACATACCCAACGCGGCTCCCTCAGCGTGGGTATGATGTACTGAAGAGGATAATAAAATGATTGACCTGTCATCCTTGTTGTTGTTGTTCTCCCACCGGTCTACATCATGGCGTCAATGCGTTATGCTAGGGCGTTGAGCCGTAACGACAGGCGTTAACTCACCCTGTACCCTATAGCCCGTATGGTATATGCGCAAACAACTGTTTCAGGATATATTGCCTCAACGGTATCCTGGCCTGCCCGACGACGATTAGAACAACCGGATCAGAGCGAACATAGCCGACGATTGAACTTTCTGAAATGGCGATTCTGATTGGACAAGAGCAGCCGAGAATACATCTAACGGGAAAGAACGAATATGACAAATGCAGCGCCAAATTGTGGCCTCTGATTGGAGGCATATCCAAACATATCCAACGCGGCTCCCCCAGCTTGGGTATGATGTAACATTGGGGAGAATAAACTAAATGAAAACTTGTGATCGAGTTGATCTTTCTTTCTCTCATCTGCCTGCATCATGGCGTCAAGGCGTTGGTGGGCGTCACGATAAGGCGTTAAGATTATGGCTTCAAGGCATTATGCTAGGGTGTTAACCCTATCTGGTCTGGGCGATTTGGAGTGTACCGCAGAGTGGGGGGGGGGGAGTGCCCCCTTAAATATTTCCGCTATCGCTAAGGCTAGAGGGCTGAAACTTACCACATTATATCTTTGGGTCAAGCTCTACAAGAAAATGTGAAAAATCCAAGATGGCCGCCATGATGACGTCACTGTGACGTCATTTTCAAAAAGATGATTTTTATATGTTGGAACTCAATCCTAAATTCACATACACCCACTTACCCACCCTGCCTCTCTCGGCAGGCCCCGATCCGCTGGAGACCGATATTAGCCCCTCTAGACCGGGTTGATAGGGGTTTTCCCTATTTTAGGGGTAAAGTCCGTGTTCCGCTTTTTATATGTTGAAAGCCAATCCTAAATTTACATACACCCACTAAGCCACTCTGCCTCTCCCGGCAAGCCCCGATCCGCTGGGGACCGATATTAACCCCTCTAGACCTGGTTGATAGGGCTTTTCCCTATTTTAGGGGTAAAGTCCGTGTTCCGCTTTTTATATGTTCAAACCCAATCCTAATTTTTAATACACCCCACTAACCCACTCTGCCTCTCTCGGCAGGCCCCGATTCACTGTGAAGCGATATTAGCACATCTAGACCTGGTTGATAAGGGTTGTCCCTATTTTAGGGTTAAATTCCGTGTTTCCGGATTTTATATGTTCAAACGCAATGCGAATTGTACATGCACCCACCCATGACTTGATCGCCATGGATGAGCGCTTCACTTTGACCCCTCACACGACCAATTTGGACCACCTCGACCCCAAAACGTCCATTCCCATGCCCCTTTTTTACTGCGCATGCGCGGAATGACATTAGGTCCACGTCACACTCATCCAGTCGGATGTCCCCTCACGAGTGCTTCACGTTGACCCCTCTCTCGACCCAATCGGACCATTAGGGTTCCGCCTAGATCCCAAAACGTCCACCTCGATCTGCCTGCCCAGTGCGCATGCGCAGTCACTTTTCAACAAAATTTCAACGCATGGCCTCGAGATCCCTCCCATCGTGTTCTACGTGGTTAGACGAGATAAACAAGGGGCCACATCCTATACCGCAAAGGTCCATGAGTTGGTTTCCTATTAGGTTAAACATTGCATACCGCAAATGTCCATGCGTGGGTTCCCGATTGAGCCTACACCCTAGCCGTATAGTGATCTGCCCTCTGGTAGATATATTAGGATATTTTCAACCTTGCCTAGTATGGACAGACTCGTGGTGTAGTGGATAGCGTGTCCGCTTCTGGGGGGAGCAACCCGGGTTCGACTCCCGCTGGTACCACGGGGGTCTTCCTTCTCCCACTGTATGGCTATGTGGAAAAACTGAGGGTGGCCCACTTGCCATTTATGCTGGGCATATAGCTGGCGATATTATCGGGGACCTTGTTTGATGACGTGCATTCCACTGATGCTTTGGAAAGGCGGATAAAGGTTCATTGACCATTATATTCCCGAGATGGCCAGACATTGCCGGAGGTAACCGGACATTGTCAGAGATGACCGGACATTGCCGAAGAGTCCCGGACATTGTCGAAGAGTCCCGGACATTTTCGGAGAATGAGGCGAAGCGACCACCCGCTTATTTGAAATCTGGTTGACATGGGACTACTTTCTGTCCGCGGAGGCTTCTTCCAGCAACCACATCACCGCCGGAAATGACCGCATCGCCGCAGAGGAAATGCCAAAAGAAGATTTCCCACAGCAAGCGCCGCTGTTTTGTTTGTTTATTTTTTTGCGAAGACATATTGGAGATGACACCCTCGACTCTGTGGTCGCACTGATGATAGATTCGTAATAATGACATCGTACAACACCTTATAGGATATCTTTATCACTATAAGTGTTGCTTCCCATTTATTCATGTATTTTCTTTCGTGGCTATACGGACCGACCTTCGTGTATTGAGCTCTGTCACGGGTCACCAGCGCCGTGCGATTTTGTATAAATAGCGATGATGTCATGATCTGTAATAGAACCGGGAGTTTCCCGACAAATTCCCCCCAAAATATATAGCACTAGACGCCCTCGATCCATGAATAGAACAGGGGATTTCCAGAAAATTCCCCGACCCATAGCTGACGTCATGATCTATAAATAAAATAGGGGCTTTCCGAGCAAAACCCCCGAACTAATTTCCCCCGATATAGAGCGATGTTCAAATTTGCAAATGACCTTTGTGACAGTAGACGTCTCCTGACCCCTTTGAAAGAGCTTATTCGGTCGTATTGGCCCTGGGAATTTGCATATGACCTTTGTGACGTCACACGACAGCACGTAGACAAAACGAATTCACGGAGAATGACGTGCCATACATATTGACCCCAGCGCATTATTAATATTATTAATATCCGGCTGCGCATAACAGCAAATTCCCGCATATTGACCTTTGACCTCTGAGCGCACTCTATCCCATGATGCATCACTTCCGGTTCCAGTCACGTTACCAGAAGTGACCATTGACCCCTGCGCACCATTTGACCTAAAAAAATTGCATATGACCTCTGTGACGTCACTGCCGGTTCCGCGGCCGTGAAACAGCAAATTGACACCAGTTGACCTAAAAAATTGGCATATTACCTCTGTGACGTCACTTCCGGTTTCGCCCACGTGAAACAGCATCTGGAGGCCATTTGACCTTGACCTCTGAGTGCACTTTGTGACGTCAATTCCGGTTCCGGTCACGTGACCGGAAGTGATCTTTGACCCCTGCACACCATTGTATCCAGTATTGTGCGCATGCGCAGTGGTTAAAGGTCACTTCCGGTCACGTGATCGGAACCGGAAGTGACGCCACAAAGTGCACTCAGAGGTCAAAGTTCAAATGACCTCCAGATACTGTTTATATACTACTAGTCTCAGATGATTTCTTGTCAACAACTTTACAAATCGCCGGGTATTTTGTGTGGGTGATTTGGAACAAAGGCTGGAGAGAGAGGCTGGAGAGAGACAATCGCTGGCAAGGCAGGACTGATATAGCACAAAAGGCGCCAGTCACAGTGTGGCAGAAATTCGGTTAAACTCCCACTGATAAGAGCACTCTTCATAGTCATGAGTTGGTAAAGTAAACCACATCGTTCAGGCTCCCATGATTTATTGCGCCACCTTCGGCTATTCAACCCGCGATGCTGGAGTTGCATTCGCGGCTGTTTGGGCCGTTTCCTGGCATTACACAATTGTCTCCCCTGACAGCTCGCCAGTCGTACACTTCGCCATCCATAAGATGGCTTGCGAATCGTGTGTCTCCATTATCGCGCAGCGATATCCGGTACTTTTCCGGATTCTGTTCGACCCTCATCCGGCGGAGAACAGACTGAAGAAATCTGATAAATTACAGGTTGTCATACCACTTCGAAAACAGATATTGGCTGGGCTTACAAAATATATATGTATGAATAACTTTTGTATCACCCAAGAGGCGTTGTAGATCTGTAATTTTAAACAAGTAGGGCAGCACATGACTTGAAAAAAATGGCGTTTTACGTTGGGGATACGTCGGTAGACTTTCATCTGATTGGCTGACGAAGTCACGTGGGATTTGAGGAAATTCCCTCTTGCAGTTGCCGAAAGTAGGCTGAGAATGGATACACACGATCCCAGGGTCAGTCTTACCGCGTATAGATGACCGAGATGGTTACAGGTTGTCTCTGCTAGAGGGAAAGATTTTCAACTTGATGCGCTTAAATGGATACAAACCACCTCGCTGGGAGTTTAATAATAAACCGGCCCAGCCACCCGTCAGAATTTTGGACCGGATTCGGGGCCTTCGCGCACATCGCCGGAAGTGACATCATATGTAGTAAAATAGATGTTTTCCGAACATTTCGATTACTTTTCAAGTCCTCATAATACCTCTGTTGACCTAGCGTTAAAAAGAATTATCTGGAAATTATTTTCCCTGTTTATCTGGACAGAGCATATGAAAAGTAGTGCGACACTGAACGAGTTGTTCGGCCGGATTCAAACTGAACCGTGCGTACGTGGGGTTTCCCCGTATACGTCATAGCAACGTAGTAAAGGTCAACTTCCGCTATTGGAGGCAGGGATGGATAATGGAGCCTGCGAAATGGAGCATGCGCTGTGGGACTATGAAATGGATAACAGGCCGTCGACGTCACTGAATACTTCGTTGGACACTTCTAGTTTGATGGACTTCTGATAAGACATATATACCCGATGTATACTACATACCGGTACTGTTTTATTTCTTTAGATTTCTAGAATATGTGTATATTACAAACCATCAGCTTGCGAGTGCTTTCTGTACAAGAGTTGTAAGTAGTATGTAGACAGCATTTCGAGTCGTATTCGCCACACTGCGCATGCGCGAATATGGTGGAATGTGAAGGTTTTGTGGAGTGTGCGCAGGAGTGTTGTGCGCAGGTATGACGTCTGGGTGAATGGGCCGTGACCTTGGGGGCATGTATTCCACCGCGGTGATGCGGTCTGGCGGTGATGCGGTCTGGCGGTGATGCGGTCTGCCTCCGCGGTCCGAAAGTAGTCCCAAATCCGTGGGTTTTCGTGAGAATGTTCGGCAATCTGTAGGGACCGCTAGTGGACCGATTGGGTCGAGTGAGGTATCAATATGAAGCATACGTGAGGGACTATCCAACTAGCTGGGTGTGACGTGGAACTGACGTCATTCTTCGCATGCGCAGTAGCGTAAGTGTATGGAAATAGACGTTTTGGGGTCTTGGTGGGCCACTAGTGGGCCGATTGGGTCGTATGCCGTATCAATGTGAAGCATTCGTGAGGGAGCAACCCCCTGGACTAGTGTTTTGGCCGTTGTCAATATTCTGTGCAGGCGCAGACAGGGAATTGTGGGAAAAGGGTACGGAAAAAGACGTTTTGGGGTCTAGGTGGGCCACTAGTGGGCCGATTGGATCGAATGAGGTATCAATGTGAAGCATATGTGAGGGAGCATCCGACTGGACTAGTGTCTCGGCCGTTGTCAATATTCTGCGCATGCGCAGACAGGGAATTGTGGGAAAAGGGTACGGAAATGGACATTTTGAAGTCTAGGTGGACCACTAGTGGGCCGATTGGATCGAGTGAGGTACCAATGTGAAGCATTCGTGCGGGAGCATCCACCTGGACTAGTGTATCGTTCGTTTTCAACATTCTGCGCATGCGCCAACAGGGAATTGTGGGAAAAGGGTATGGAAATAGACGTTTTGTGGTCTAGGTGAGCCCCTAATGATCCTATGGTGTCGAGTGAGGTATCAATGTGAAGCATACGTGAGGGAGCATCCGCCTAGACTAGTGTGTCGTTCGTTTTCAACATTCTGCGAATGCGCAGACAGGGAATTATGGGAAAAGGGTGTGGAAATAGACGTTTTGGGGTCTAGGTGGGCCACTAATGGTCCGATAGAGTCGAGTGAGGTATCAATGTGAAGCATATGTGATGGGGCATCCGCCTGGACTAGTGTGTCGTTCGTGGTCAACATTCTGCGCATGCGCAGACAGGGAATTGTGGGAAAAGGGTTTGGAAATAGACGTTTTGGGGTCTAGGTGGGCCACTAATGATCCGATGGAGTCGAGTGAGGTATCAATATGAAGCATGCGTGAGGGAGCATCCGACTGGGTGGATGTGGTGTAGGAATATCGCCATTATGCGCATGCTCGGTGGACCAAGGGTTTGGAAATAGACGTTTTGGGGTCTAGGTGGGTCACTAGTGGTCCGATGGTGTCGTATGAGGCTTTGAAGCCCTCGTGGAGGAGCACCCGATTGGACTAATGCATCGTCCGTGTTCAATAGTCTGCGCATGCGCAGTCTGGCCGTAGTATAGAAAACGGGCATTTTGGGGGTATGTGAGGGTGTGTTTGGGGTAGAGATGGACCACTGTTGGTCCAGTGGGTCGTGAGAGGGGTCAAAGTGAAGCTTTTGTGGGGTAGAGTCAGAATGGTGTGTATTTTATTGCAAGTGGCGTCAATCTGCGCATGCGTAGTTGGGTGTAGTAAGTAAAGTGGTCATTTTGGGGGTGCGTGGAGGGGTGTTTGGGGTAGAGATGGACTACTGTTGGTCCGAATGTGTCGTGGTATGTGTCATTTTGTAGCTCTCGGGGAGTAGACCCCGATTTGAGGGCTGTCCACAGCATCTTTGACGTCATCAGTGCGAGTTGTAGCGAAAGCGGGCATTTCGTGTGAGTGAAGGAAGGTATTTGGGCTAGAAATGGACCACTGTTGGTCCGAATGTGTCGCGGGAGGGGTCATCTTGTAGTTCTCGTGGTGCAGACCCCGATTTGAGGGATGTTCATGTCATCGGTGACGTCATCGGTGACGTCATCAGTAGAAGCAGTAGCAAAAGGGGGCATTTTGGGGCGGTGAAGGAAGGTATTTGGGGTAGAGATGGACCACTTTTGGTCCGAATGTGTCGTGGGAGGTGTCATGTTGTAGCTCTCGGGATGTAGACCCCGATTTGAGGGCTGTCTACAGCATTTGTGACGTCATGGGTGACGTCATCAGTACGAGTAGTAGCAAAAGTGGGCATTTTGGGGCAGTGAAGGAAGGTATTTGGTGTAGAGATCTACCATCCTTGGTCCGAATGCGTTCTGTGGTGTGTGCATTATACCATATCTTTGCTGTATTATACCATATCTGTCCTGCATTATACCAAATCTGTGCTCTATTATACCATACCTGTCATGAATGATAGCATATCTGTGCTGTATTATACAATATCTGTGCTGTATTATACAATATCTGTCCTGTATTACACCAAATCTGTGCTGTATTATACCATATATGTTCTGTATTATACAATATTTGGCCTAAATTATACCATATCTGTCCCGCATTATACCATATCTGTGCTGTATTATACCGTATCTGACCTGTGTTTACAATATTTGTCCTGTATTATACAATATATGTCCTGTATTATACCATATCTGTGCTGTATTATACAATATCTGTTCAGTACAATAACAAATCTACTGTATTATACTATATCTGTCCTTATTATACCATATCTGTCCAGTATTATACCTTATCTCTGCTATATTATACAATATCTGTCCTGTATTGTACCATATATGTACTGTACTATACCATATATGTGCTGTATTATACAATATATATCCCCTATTATTCCATATCTGTTCTGCATTATACCCTATTTGTCCTGTATTATACAATATCTGTCCTGTATTATACCATATCTGTCCTGTATTATACAATATGTCCTATATTACACCATATCTGTCCTGTATTATAAAATATCTGTCCTGTATTAGACCATATCTGTACTGTATTATGCAATATTTGTCCTGTATTATATCTTATCTGTGCTGTATTATATATCGGGGAAGGTATCAATGTGAAGCACTCGTGACTCCTATTGGATCGTGGAAATGACGTCATTCTCCACATGTGTAGTTGTGCAGTTGTGGAGTAGTAGTAAAAGGGAAGTTTCGGAAGTGTGCAAGGGCACTTTGTCACATCGGGGTATATATTTCATCCAAGTATAGCGGATAGCGGTTGTCGTGAATAACAACAAGTTCAGCAATGTTCATACAGTTTATTATCCCCAATGTTACATCATACCCAGGCTGGGGGAGCCCCCTGGGTATGTTTAGTATGTTCACAGCAAAACAAATTGAAATATCAAACACCATGTTTTAGTATTTAACGCACCGTCACATTAGATACAAGTGTTTACTGAGCTCAAGTCAACGATCAGCATGTAGACATAGAGAGTATATACGGCATGTTATGCTATTCATCAGTTCACGGGTGACGCATTCAGCCGAGCGGGTTGATCAGCTTAACCACGAAGAACGTAACATTGGTGACCTTCTACACTATCCACTTGGTGTTGGGGCGTTGACCTTGTGCCCATTCCAAGGGATCCACAGTGTCCAGTTTCTCCAGCATCGTCTCTAGCGACGCCCGGTTAATGATGGTGAAAGGATGGTCGTATACTTGGTTGTTGGCACTGGAATAGAAATAGCGCAGTTGAAC
This sequence comes from Hanleya hanleyi, assembly GCA_036873755.1. Lineage (NCBI taxonomy): Eukaryota > Metazoa > Mollusca > Polyplacophora > Lepidopleurida > Hanleyidae > Hanleya > Hanleya hanleyi. The sequence goes on from JAVTVY010037032.1 coordinate 64,072, forward strand.
TGTCTCCTTATGCTGCAGCACATAACCAAACGCCAGATTAAATTTGAAGGCCATAGCTTGGTCATTGAAGATGGCTTCCGCGTAGCTGTGTAGACGGGCGAGGTCGGTAAGTCGGAAATTGTAGATATCTTGAATAGGGCGATGACGGTGGAAACAGTGTCGTATCATGGTCCAATGGCGCTGATAGCTGTCACTCACTGGATGGTCTTCGAGTAACAGATCGCTAGGAACATTCATGGGCTCGTCCAGAAAATGTTCGATGTTGTCAGGCGTATGACTCGAAACCGTAACGCTGGGGCCGGTTGGATACCCAGGCTCTTCTGAACTGTGGGTATAGGCGGGCTCATCGTGATCACATCACCAGTGGCATTCGTCTCCCTTGGATCGTCTTCAATGGGACTGACCTTCCTCACCGCCTCTTCAGTGGAAAGTTGTCGCCCAAACCGTAGAGACGGGGCATGAATCAAACGTTGGTGCTGTCTTAATCGACTGGGTCGTTTGAAGAGTCGACCGCAAGCGTTACATTGCACCGTTGCCCCCTCATGGAGTGCCCTCTCATGGCGCAATAAATTATCCTCCCGATTGAATTACCGTGTACATATCGTACAGCTATACTCGGTGGTTCCGTTGTGGGTGGAGGTCTCGTGCCGTCGTAAACTATCTAGACGAGTAAACTGCTTTTGGCAAGTTGTGCAAGTGAACATCTTGGTGGTTGACAGAGTGTCTGATGAAACGGCCAGGCCGCTTTCCTTTTATAGCACGCTGGCTGGTGATCTATTTTTAGCACGCTCAGTTCAACTATCCCAAGTCGAGGACCGAGATGTACTGGTGTACGACTGAACCGCATTGCGCGCGCGTGTGTGTGTGTGTGCGTTTGTGTGTGTGTGTGTGTGTGTGTGTCTGTGGATTTTACATCCGGGATCTTGTCAACATCCGGGTTTCAAAGTGGGGTTTTCCCGTCGTTCCTCCATCTTCCATCCAGGCACTGTGGTTTTACATCCGGGTCCTCAGCTTACATCCGGGTTTTTTCATGAGCCGCATTGCGCGTGTGTGTGTGTTTGCGTTTGTATCCATCCGTGCACACTGTAGAATTACGTTCTCTCCGAAACCTTCCTCTCATCGCATCAATATGCTCAGACCCATTCAATATAAGCACAACCAAGAGACATCAACAACAACAGGCACATTGCGTAATACACGTATTATTATCCTCACACCACCACCACCACCTGGCGTTGACGCCGTCAACGATCAGCATGTAGACATATAGAGTATGTACGACATGTTATGGTATTTATCAGTGCATGGGTGACGCATTCAGACGATGGGGGTGGTCGGTCAGCTTGGTAACGAAAAACGTGACATTGGTCATCCTCTCTACGACCCACTGTGTGTTGGGGCGTTGTTGTTGGGCCCATTCCAAGGGATCCACGGTGTCCAGTTTCTCCAGCATCGTATCTATCGACGCCCGGTTAATGATGGTAAACGGTTGGTCAAATACCCGGATGTTACTGCTTGGGTAAAATTATCGGGCTTGGTCCGTGTCCTTATCCTGCAGCACATAACCAAACGCCACATTCAACTTGAAGGACGTAGTTTGATCGTTGAAGACGGCTTCCACGTAGCTGCGTAGACGGACGAGGTCGGTCACTCGGAAATTGTAGATATCTTGAATAGGGCGATGCCGGTAGAAACAGTGCCGGATCATGGGCCAATGGCGCCGATAGATGTCACTCACTGGATGGTCTTCGTGTAACAGATCGCTAGGAACATTTATGGGTTCATCCACGAAGTGTACTTTGCCCTCCACGTCGTACAAAATCTGGCCCACGGTCTTGTCGTCGGAATTTGACTGTTGAATTAGGGCAGACATCATCATCAGCCCTCGTGCGATGGGTGGGAGTTCCCGCTGTCTCGATACTGGTGCCTACGGGCTCTTCTACCTGCAAACGTGGCTCCGGAACAGGGTGTCGTGTGCGTTGGTGTGGCAGCAACTGCCTGGTCAGTTTGAAAACCCGACCACATCCTTCGCATGGACGCTTGGGTACTTCATGGCGTGCACGCGTGTGGCGCTGTAAATGATCCGGGCGCTGAAACGACAGTGTACATATCGTACAGCTATACCGGGCGGTTCCTTCGTGCTTGGTAGCCTCATGGCGGCGCAAGTCGCGCAGGCGAGTGAATGATTTCGAGCACGTAGTAAAAGTGAACATCTTGGTGGTTGACATAGTGTCTGATGAAATGGCCAGGCCGCTTCCCTTTTATAGCACGCTAGCTGGCGCGCGCAGGAACCAAAGGTCAGTTCCGGTCACGTGAACGGAAGCGAAAGTGACCTCACAGAGGTCATATGCAAATTATTGAGGTCAACAGGTGTCCAAAACCCGGATGTAAGATGGGGACCCGGATGTAAAATGACAGTACCCGGATGGAAGACGGAGGAACGACTGGAAAACCCCACTTGGAAACCCGGATGTTCACAAGATCCCGGATGTAAAATCCGCTGCCCAAACATACACACACACATGCGCGCGCAATGCGGCTCAGTCGTGCTAAAAATAGATCGCCAGCTAGCTCTCTAGATTTGTATCTAATACCGCTTATGCCGGTGCTAGGGGCCGTGTGGTCATATCATCCATGTTGCCACATGAACAGGTGCAATAAAAGCGTACCTGAGATACAACACATATCACGAATCGTTAGATTCTTGGTATGTGCTTTAGAATAGGTTTACCAGAACACTATTTTGTGAAGTCATATGACGCAGTCAGTATGTCGGCACCTCTTCCCACTTCCCTTATATGTGTTGTAATAAAAGGTAAGCGGCCTGGCCGTTTCATCAGACACTCTGTCAATCACCAAGATATTTACTTGTACTACGTGCTCAAAATCATTCACTCGTCTGCACGACTTGCGCCGCCATGAGGCTACCAAGCACGAAGGAACCGCCCGGTATAGCTGTACGATATGTACACTGTCGTTTCAGCGCCGGGATCATTTACAGCGTGCACGCCATGAAGTACCCAAGCGTCCATGCGAAGAATGTGGTCGGCTTTTCAAACTGACCAACCAGTTGCCGCGACACCAACGCACACGACATCCTGTTCCGCAGCCACGTTTGCAGGTAGAAGAGCCGGTAGGTACCAGTATCGAGACAGCGGGAACTCCCACCCATCGCACGAGGGCTGATGATGATGTCGCCATAATTCAAAAGACCTTGGGCAAGATTTTGTACGACGTGGAGGGCAAAGTACACTTCGTGGACGAACCCATAAATGTTCCTAGCCATCTGTTACACGAAGACCATCTTGTGAGTGACATCTATCGGCGCCATTGGCCCATGATCCGGCACTGTTTCTACCGGCATCGCCCTATTCAAGATATCTACAATTTCCGAGTGACCGACCTCGTCCGTCTACGCAGCTACGTGGAAGCCGTCTTCAACGATCAAACTACGGCCTTCAAGTTGAATCTGGCGTTTGGTTATGTGCTGCAGCATAAGGACACAGACCAAGCCCGATACTTTTACGCGAGCAGTAACATCCGGGTATTTGACCAACCGTTTACCATCATTAACCGGACGTCGTTAGATACGATGCTGGAGAAACTGGACACCGTGGATCCCTTGGAATGGGCCCAACAACAACTCCCCAACACAGAATGGGTCGTAGAGAGGATGACCAATTACATGCGTCAGGTCCGTCATTCATAATTCAGCCGTCGTCCATTAGAGAACATCCGCGTCCATCATCCAAAGACCTATTCCATATTCCATATAACAGTATTAGCACCAAATTCAAAAAGACAATCATAGTATACATAAACATAGGCTTGTTTCCTGCAAGAGAGAAGCGGTCAACAGTTTTCAATGATGCCGTCAAGACATCATGATGTTCCAAAAATATCAAATCCGTATCGCTGATTAGTATTCCTAATCCATAATATTCGTTGTAAAGTCGTCATCTAAAAAAGATGTATCTCAGTCACGCTTTGATTGTGATTGTTCATATGAGTATCATGAGGATCTTGAAGTACATGGGTTCATACGGCCCCTAGCCCCGGGTTAAGCGGAATTAGACACAAGTTACGAAACGTAACGCCATAGATGTTGCACGCTACGCTCGTATTTTGCTATCAGCATGCGATATGTATCGCCAAATTTGAGAAACTTTGAGTGGAGGCGCTTGGTGGAATAGCCCTGTTTTATAAGTTTCTGCAACAATGTTTTGTGACGTTGATTAAAATCGTCACATTTAACACAGGATCTAGCAAATGCTACTAAGCGAGATATGTATACGCCATATGCAAGTCCCACTGGAATATTACTATCCAGAAAGGGATAGTTTACGATGTCGAAATTGTAATCATCTCTTTTGTCATAAAGTCGACGAGAGAGAATGCGCGCTTCATTTTTATAGAGATATAGATCTAAATATGATGTGCCTGTAGGGCTATCTGTAGTTTCCTTCAAATCCAGTGAAGGTGGATATATATCCTTCACTGCGTCATTTATATAGCGATTATCCACAGCGAGAAGATCGTCTATATAGCGTTTGGTGAATGAGAAGGAACGGACCATGAATGATATCTCTTGTATGTAGTAGAGCTAAAGAATGCTTTATGGCATCCGACATTAACATATCTACTTTCAGTTTTCTTGAACACAGACACTATTAATGAACTCAATAAGATCCTGATGAGGGATTGTAGTATAGAGAGTCGAGAAATCCCATGTGGATACATGTCTATACGGTATGTGACCTTTAGCATCAAGTTCTTCCGTAAGACATTTTGAGTTTTTCAATATCCACATACATTCAACGTCTTTTTAGAAATAGTGGGGCCTTTCCCAAAATGTTTTTACCTCCTGAAGGGCCCTCGTCCACAGGGTTGAAAGAAGCTTGGTGGTGCAGAATCTAGCTTTGTATGGTGATTTATGCATTTTGGGGGTCCAGTATACTTTTGGTATATCATTATGTTTGGTTGGAATACAAATATCTCTTTCCTTGAGAAACGTTTTGTGATTGTTAAATAAATCTTCCAGAGTAAATGCAGTTTGAGAGTAAGTAGACGTATTTGATGACGATATGTTTACACTCAATTCTTCAACCAGCACCTGGTAATAGTAATATTTACATAAGAATATTATATTATTTAGAGCTGTGTTTGCTGGGACTAAGACGAATTTACTCTGGAGATTTGCTAGAACTTCTTGAGAATTGGGGCTTCTCAGTACTTGTTTTGCTTGGGGGAGGGTACTTCTGTCAATATGGCGGATTGTTTCAACGACCTTGCTCTTGGTGAGGTCCAGCCAATCATCGAGTACTGTAGGTTCAACTTTTTCTCGCTTAGACCGATCAATAACGTACTGTTCCAAAGCAGACAGGACTACCTTCTGGTCGGCCTTCAGATTTATATTTCTCGGCTCTCTATATTTAGGTCCCTTCATCAGGAGTAATCTTAGGACTTATCACTCACCACATCAATATCACCACATCAAGACCGACCACCCCCATCGGCTGAATGCGTCACCCATGCAATGATAAATACCATAACATGTCATACATACTCTATATGTCTACATGCTGATCGTTGACGGCGTCAACGCCAGGTGGTGGTGGTGGTGGTGGTGGTGGTGGTGGTGGTGTGAGAATAATAAAACGTGTATTACGCAATGTGCCTGTTGTTGTTGATGTCTCTTGGTTGTGTTTATATTCAATGGGTCTGAGCATATTGATGCGATGAGAGGAAGGTTTCGGAGAGAACGTAATTCTACATTGTGCACGGATGGATACAAACACAAACACACACACACACACGCACGCAATGCGGCTCATGAAAAACCCGGATGTAAAACCACAGTACCTGGATGGAAGATGGAGGAACGACGGGAAAAACCCACTTGGAAACCCGGATGTTGACAAGATCCCGGATGTAAAATCCACTGCCCACAAACACACACACACACACGCGCGCGCGCAATGCGGCTCAGTCGTACACCAGTACATCTCGGTCCTCGACTTGGGGTAGTTGAACTGAGTGCCCTAAAATAGATCACCAGCCAGCGTGCTATAAAAGTAAAGCGGCCTGGCCGTTTCATCAAACACTCTGTCAACCACCAAGATGTTCACTTGCACAACTTTCCAAAAGCAGTTTACTCGTCCATAGTTTACGAAAGCACGAGACCTCCATCCAAAACGGAACCACCCGGTATAGCTGTACGATATGTACACGGTCATTCAATCGGGAGGATAGTTTACTGCACCATGAGATGGCACTCCACGAGGGAGCAACGGTACAATGTAACGCTTGCGGTCGACTCTTCAAACGACCCAGTCGGTTAAGACAGCACCAACGTTCGATTCATGCCCCGTCTCTACGATTTGGGCGACAACTTTCCACTGAAGAGGCGACGAGGAAGGTCAGTCCCATTGAAGACGACCCCAGGGAGACAAATGCCACTGGTGATGCGATCACAAAGAGCCCGCCTATACCCACAGTTCAGAAGAGCCTGGATATCCAACCGGCCCCCAGCGTTACGGTTTCGAGTCATACGCCTGACAACATCGAACATTTTCTGGGCGAGCCCATGAAAGTTCCTAGCGATCTGTTACTCGAAGACCATCCGGTGAGTGACATCTATCAGCGCCACTGGGCCATGATACGGCACTGTTTCCACCGTCATCGCCCCATTCAAGATATCTACAATTTCCGACTTACCGACCTCGCCCGTCTACGCAGCTACGCGGAAGCCATCTTCAATGACCAAGATACGGCCTTCAAATTAAATCTAGCGTTTGGTTATGTTCTGCAGCATAAGGAGACAGTTCAACTGCGCTATTTCTATTCCAGTGCCAACAACCAAGTATACGACCATCCTTTCACCATCATTAACCGGGCGTCGCTAGAGACGTTGCTGGAGAAACTGGACACTGTGGATCGCTTGGAATGGGCACACGGTCAACGCCCCAACACCAAGTGGACAGTGGAGAAGGTCACCAATGTTACGTTCTTCGTAGTTAAGCTGATCAACCCCCTCGGCTGTATGCGTCACCCGTGAACTGATGAATTACAAGCGTCTAGTCCGTCATTCATAATCCAGCCGTCGTCCATTAGAGAATATCCGCGTCTATAATCCAAAGACCTATTCCATATTCCATATAACAGTATTAGCACCAAATTCAAAAAGACAGTCATTGTATACATAAACATAGGCTTGTTTCCTGCAAGAGAGAAGCGGTCAACAGTTTTCAATGATGCCGGCAAGACATCATGATGTTCCAAAAATATCAAATCCGTATCGCTGATCAGTATTCTTAATCCATTCGTTGTAATAGCATAACATGCCGCATAACATGCCGTATATAGCATAACATGCCGTATATACTCTCTATGTCTACATGCTGATCGTTGTCTTGAGCTCAGTAAACACTTGTAAATAATGTGACGGTGCGTTAAATAATAAAACATGGGGTTTGATATTTCAATTTGCTTTGCTGTGAACATACTAAACATACCCAGGGGGCTCCCCAGCCTGGGTATGATGTAACATTGGGGATAATAAACTGTATAAACATTGCTGGACTTGTTGTTATTCACGACAACCGCTATCCGCTATACTTGGATGAAATATATACCCCAATGTGACAAAGTGCCTTTGCACACTTCCGAAACTACCCTTTTACTACTACTCCTCAACTGCACATGTGCAGAATGACGTCATTTCCACGACCCAGTCCCTCCAATAGTAGTCACGAGTGCTTCACATTGATACCTTCCCCGATATATAATACAGCACAGATAAGATATAATACATGACAAATATTGCATAATACAGTACAGATATGGTCTAATACAGGACAGATATTGTATAAAACAGGACAGATATGGTATAATACAGGACATATTGTATAATACAGGACAGATATGGTATAATACAGGACAGATATTGTAAAATACAGGACAAATATGGTATAATGCAGAACAGATATGGAACAATAGGGGATATATATTGCATAATACAGCACATATATGGTATAGTACAGTACATATATGGTACAATACAGGACAGATATTGTATAATATAGCACAGATATGGTATAATACTGGACAGATATGGTATAATAAGGACAGATATGCTATAATACAGCACGAATATGGTATAATATAGCACAGATTTGTTATTATACTGGGCAGATATTGTATAATACAGCACAGATATGGTATAATACAGGGCAGATATTGTATAATACAGGACAAATATTGTAAAGACAGGCCAGATATGGTATAATGGTATAATACAGGACAGATATTGTATAATACAGCACAGATATTGTATAATACAGCACAGATATGGTATAATTCAGGACGGATATGGTATAATAGAGCACAGATTTGGTATAATGCAGGACAGATATGGTATAATACAGCAAAGATATGGTATAATGCACACACCACAGGACGCATTCGGATCAAGGATGGTCGATCTCTACACCAAATACCTTCCTTCATTGCCCCAAAATGCCCATTTTCGCTACTACTCGTACCGATGACCTCACCGATGACGTCACAGATGTAGTGGACAGCCCCCAAATCGGGGTCTACACCCCGAGAGCTACAACATCACACCTCCCACGACACATTCGGACCAATAGTGGTCCATTTCCACCCCAAATACCTTCCTTCACCGTCCCAAAATGCCCACTTTGGCTACTACTCCTAATGATGACGTCACAGATGACGTGAACATCCCTCAAATCGGGGTCTGCACCACGAGAACTACAAGATGACACATCCCACGACACATTCAGACCAATAGTGGGCCATTTCTACCCCAAATACCTTCCTCCACTTACACGAAATGCCCGCTTTCGCTACTACTCGTACTGATGACGTTACCGATGACGTCACAGATGCTGTGGACAGCCATCAAATCGGGATCTACACCCCGGGAGCTACAAAATGACACATCCCACCCAATAGTAGTCCATCTCTACCCCAAACACCCCTCCACGCACCCCCAAAATGACCACTTTACTTACTACACCCAACTGCGCATGCGCAGATTGACGCGACTTGCAATAAAATACACACCATTCTGACTCTACCCCACAAAAGCTTCACTTTGACACCTCTCACGACCCATCGGAACAGTAGTGGTCCATCTCTAACCCAAACACACCCCGAACGTACCCCCAAAATGCCCGCTTTCTATACTACGGCCAGACTGCGCATGCGCAGACTATTGAACACGGACGATGCATTATTCCAGTCGGGTGCTTCTCCACGAGAGCTTCAAAATAAGACCTCATACGACACCATCGGACCAGTAGCGGCCCACCTAGACCCCAAAACGTATATTTCCAAAACCTTGGTCCACCGCGCATGCGCAGAATGACGATATTCCTACACCACATCCACCCAGTCGGATGCTCCCTCACGTATGCTTCACATTGATACCTCACTCGACTCCATCGGACCATTAGTGGCCCACCTAGACCCCAAAACGTCTATTTCCAAACCCTTTTCTCACAATTCCCTGTCTGCGCAATGTTGAACACGAACGACACACTAGTCCAGGCGGATGCCCGCTCACATATGCTTCACATTGATACCTCACTCGACTCTATCGGACCATTAGTGGCCCACCTAGACCCCAAAACGTCTATTTCCACACCCTTTTCCCACAATTCCCTGTCTGCGCATGCGCAGAATGTTGAAAACGAACGACACACTAGTCCAGGCGGATGCTCCCTCACGTATGCTTCACATTGATACCTCATCGACACCATAGGATCATTAGGGGCTCACCTAGGCCCCAAAACGTCTATTTCCATACCCTTTTCCCACAATTCCCTGTTTGCGCATACGCAGAATGTTGAAAACGAACGACACGCTAGACCAGGTGGAGCTTCCTGACGAAGGCTTCACATTGATACCTCACTCGATCCAATCGGCCCACAAGTGGCCCACCTAGACCCAAAACATCTATTTCCGTACCCTTTTCCCACAATTCCCTGTCTGCGCATGCGTAGAATTTTGACAACGGCCGAAAAACTAGTCCAAGGGGGATGCTCCCCCACGAACGCTTCACATTGATACCTCATACGACCCAATCGGCCCACTAGTGGCCCACCTAGACCCCAAAACGTCTATTTCCATACCCTTTCTCTACTGCGTATGCAATCGGTCTACCCAATCGGTCTACTAGCGGTCCCTACAGATTGCCGAACATTCTCACGAAAACCCACGGTTTTGGGACTATTTAGGACCGCGGAGGCAGACCGCATCACCGCCAGACCGCATCACCGCGGAGGAATACATGCCCCCAAAGTCACGCCCAATTCACCCAGACCGGAATTGACGTCATACCTGCGCACAACACTCGTGCGCAAACCTCCACAAAACCTCCACATTCCACCACATTCGCCCATGCGCAGTGTGGCGAATACGACTCGAAATGCTGTCTACATACTACTGTTGTAATAACCTATACAAAAGACCGTCCGTCTTTGGTGTATTGCAGATATACCATGGCAGTTCTCGTACTGATTATTAGCGATAACTCTAAGGACACGGGTTTGAGACCCACACCGGACTGGCTCATTGAGTACAAGTATCCTTGCGTCTTACCAAGAAAGTAGCATCCCAAACATAAATTGGATATAAATGTTACACATTTTCTAATGGCATTAGTATAAAAGTTATTTAGCAAAAACCCTTTTTACCTACATTATAGAGAGACAGTTTTCCCTAACCTGATAATGGTTGCTTAATTCCATATAGTATCTGCATATATTTTGTATAGAGGCAGCATAAGGCGTACAACAATAACAAACAGAACAGCAATACTTACGTGCAGTTGGCGAATCACCAAAATTTGGTAAGGGTCCACAGACTTTTCCGAATATAGGAACCGTGCTGCAAGATTGCCAGAGGCCGAACGAAGTTTGGCCGAACCCCTCCCAGTTGGGTGTAGCGAAACCTATTAGATGGAACAGGGTGGCAATGGGGATTACGGCAAGGGCGATTTTTACAAACAACGATGCGCTATTAAACCCAGTCATTGTGGGGGCAAAATTTTCTTGAGTCAGTTGGGGATTGAAGTTTGAATTCAAATATCTCTCCAGTGGTTGGTTGGCGAATTCAACCAGTCAGACGACGGAAATTGTTGAATGTAAGCGCCCAGAATGCAAAATGAATTCAAATAGTCAGCGGGGTGATCAGTATCGTCAGTTTTCGTCAATAGATTTTTAGTCAATGATTAGACAATAATGGTAGTTCCGAACTCGATATTGGTTGGTCACTGGTACATCACAGCAGTGAAGGATAATCAGAGTAGATAACTGGTATACCGCTGAATTAAATCACCCAGCTGATTGGTACAGCTTTGAATTAGAAAAAGCCAGGGGTTGGTACCCACGAACTGGAGCACTGAGGTAACACTCATTGAATTGAAACATCCAGATGGTTGACTACGGTAAATTAGAACATTCAGGCGGGTTTGTTATGGTTCGATGAATAGAATGCCCATTAACTATGTACCCATCAATTACGACATCCAGGCGGTTGGTGCCAATGAATCGGAACGTTCAGATTCTTGGTACCCGTGAATTAGAACATCCAGGTAGTATATGTTATCGCGAATTAAAACATCCAGGCGGTCGTTAATGATGAATTAAAGTGTGCAGTTCCCGTGAATTAGACAGCCCAGTTGTTTAGTACCCGTGAATTAGAACATCCCGATGTTTAGTAACTGTGAATTAGGACATCCAGGTATTAAGTGCTCGAGAACTAGAACATCCAAGTTTTTAGTTCACGTGAAAACATCCGGGTGGTATATGTTCCCGTGAAATAAAACATCCAGGTTGTTGGTGGCGATGAAATTCAAACATCCAGTGTTCAGTACCCGTGAATTAAAACATCCAGGTGTTGATACACTTGAAATATTACATCCAGGTGGTATATGTTACCATGAATTAGAACATCCAGGCAGTTGGTGCCGAATATATATACACATATGAATTAAAACATACCGAAGGTTGTTTTGGGGAATTCGACCGTCCAAGTGGATATTCTCTGAAAATCAAACATATCCAGTGGGTTAGTTTTAGTGAATTGAAAACTCCCATGGCAGTCTTACTTTTTGAATTCATTCATTTCTCTTTATTTATTTTAAAATATAACATTCAAGAAGAACGTTAATGTTATTATATTGAATCAAATATTCTTCAACTGACAGGTAATCCAAATATCATGTTGATAATATTATTCAGTCATCATTCAGATTTGCAGGTGGTTTCCAGGTTTTATCAGCGTTTTAGAAGTCATTCCAAAACGTAATATTTGCTTATACTTTGGGTTAGTCTCAGCCTACCTTAGTCTATCCTCGGAAGCTAAAATCCAGTATGGTGGCAGCCTCAGAGTCTCAACTTCATAACAATCTGATGGGAAAACATAAGTACTGTAATCACAATAACTGTTTAAGAAACAATCCTTGATATCCAAGCCGCGTTTCTTAGCACTAAATTTGCAATTGCATGAACTGATGTCGAAAAATAGCTCGAAGTCCTCCTGGGCACTATAGCACCTTTTATGATGTAGAATATGGAAAGAATATTGTTTCATAGATACGAGAGAAAACAATGTTTATTTACCCCATCGCTATGGTGAGAAGGATTGAATGAAGACCGGTCAAAGCCAGGCATTTATACCTCAGGGGCACCAATCGATCTTGTATGCCGCATGCTGCAAAAGCAACTCGCCACTGAACCTCAATTCTGTCAATAAAATCAATGACTGGGAGTTGCCCACTAAATTTATATCATAATAGATCTACTACAGTTTTCGATTGAATTAATACATATGCCCTAAGAGAAATATGATAGACGGGATTCGCATGATGGGAATTATGAAAACGGCTTCTAGAATATATCTATTTAAATTAGCACACACATTCTTGGAACTGTAAACAGTAACTTTGATCAACTTATCACCTTTCTCTATATTGCTGCTGTACACTGTTATAATTCTTGTTCGCGGATGACAAAAGGAACTAATATATTTTATCATATTATTGATGATGATGCAAACTACATGGTGTTTTGTAAAATCCATCACAAAGAGTCTGATTTGTGCTGTTCAATCACCGATATGAAGTGGGATGACATTTGTACAAATATATTGCACGAAACTCGAGGGAATTTCTTTAAAGAAGAGAAGAACATGTGACTAATGTATACGCTGAACGAAAGATCTATCTCCCCGTATCCAAAAATGTAAGCAAATGTTTCTTGCGATTTTTTTACCGCCGATCTATTCATATCGAACATAAAAAACTGGAGCCTGTGGACAGATTCACAATAACCGCCATTACAAGGGCTTGCGTCTATTTTAACCAATCAGAAATGCCGAAAACATGTTGTGCGCATCTTTGCGTGACGTCAGCTGGGCTCATACTCACTTCCGCCTTGTACGTTAAAGTATGAGAACCTCTCGGGACTGCAGGTTTATATTTTATATACTGTTATAATTTGATAGGAGTAATGTGCCAATATCCCGCAAATACACGGGCATCATCCAGCTGTGTGTGGCGTTTGGCTGTTCTAACAGAACTGGGAATTCAAACCGTCCAAAGACCGTGAGATTTCATCGGTTCCCAATGTTGAAACCAGATGTACTGAAACAGTGGGTGCATAACGTCGGTCGGCAGGATTTTACTCCAAACGCAAACTCAAGACTGTGCTCGTTGCACTTCTTACCAGGCTGTTTCAAAGAAAATGTTTACGCAAAATATGATATTGAATCCGATTACATCGCCAGGCTCCCGAACCGAAACGACTGTCCACACCTACCAGGCTGGAGAAGCGGGAGCAACAAGCACAGCTAAGAGGGGTATTGTATCAGAATAATATCTGGATTATCTTTCGTTCTACCAGTCGAAATGAAATAAAATAAAAAATCAACTGAAGCTGTGTTTGATCGAGTATGTTGGTGTCGTGATTATTCAGTGTCCAGTTTTCAACCCTGCTTTATATTTTCGCCTTCCCCGCTAGAGAGCAGCGAGGCCCGGGTGACGTCACACGCCTAGACGACCCGAGCCAACATGGCGGCACCCTTGAGAGACACCGATGCGCAGGTTGGACGCCGATTTAATCGAGAAGAAAAAATCGCAAAAAAATATTCGCTTACATTTTTTGGATACGGGGGAGATAGATCTTTCGTTCATTGTATACATTAGTCACATGTTTTAGTCTCCTTTAGTACTTGAATGAAATTATATGAAATTTCTATCTGTTTCATCCCACGTTATCGTGTTTCCATGCAGTGTCGTAGTATCCACGCAAAGATTGTTCTCATCTAGTTCCTTTTTCACAGGTAAGACCAGTCCCTCTACAGGTAAGACCATTCTCCCATAGATAAGACCATGCAGTCCCTCTACATGTAAGACCAGTCCCCCACAGGTAAGACCAGTACTCCCACAGGTAAAACCAGTCCCTCCACAGGTAAGACCAGTCCCCCACAGGTAAGACCAGTACTCCCACAGGTAAGATCAGTCCCTCCACAGGTAAGACCAGTCCCCCACAGGTAAGACCAGAACTCCCACAGGTAAGATCTGTCTCTCCACAGGTAAGACCAATCCCCCAGGGCACAGGTAAGACAAGTACTCTCACAGGTAAGACATCCCCCCCTTACAGGTAAGAAAAGTACCCCCACAAGTAGGACCAGTCCCCCCACAGGGGTAAGACCAGTACTCTAACAGGTAAGACCAGCCCCTGCCCAGGTAAGACCAGTTCCCCACAGGTAAGACCAGTACTCCCACAGGTAAGACCAGTCCCTCCAAAGGTAGGAAAAGTACCCCCACAATTAGGACCAGTCCCCCCACAGCTAAGACCAGTACTCTCGCAGGTAAGAAATGTACCCCCACAAGTAGGACCAGTCCCCCCCCCCCCCCACAGGTAAGACCAGCACTCCCATAGGTAAGATCAGTCTCTCCACAGGTAAGACCAATCCCCCAGGCCACAGGTAAGACAAGTACTCCCACAGATAAGACCCCCCCTTACAGGTAAGAAAAGTATCCCCACAAGTAGGACCAGTCCCCCCACAGGGGTAAGACCAGTACTCTCACAGGTAAGACCAGCCCCTGCACAGGTAAGACCAGTTCCCCACAGGTAAGACCAGTACTCCCACAGGTAAGACCAGTACTCCCACAGGTAAGACCAGTCCCTCCAAAGGTAGGAAAAGTACCCCCACAATTAGGACCAGTCCCCCCACAGCTAAGACCAGTACTCCCGCGGGTAAGAAATGTACCCCCACAAGTAGGACCAGTCCCCACCCCCCCCCCCACAGGTAAGACCAGTACTCCCACAGGTAAGATCAGTCTCTCCACAGGTAAGACCAACCCCCCAGGCCACAGGTAAGACAAGTACTCCCACAGGTAAGACCCCCCCCCTTACAGGTAAGAAAAGTACCCCCACAAGTAGGACCAGTCCCCCCACAGGTGAGACCAGTACTCCCACAGGTAAGACCGTTCCCCCACAAGTAAGACCAATCCCCCCACAGTGAGAAAAGTATCCTCACAGGTAAGACCATTCCTCCCACAGGTACCAGCCCCCCCCACACACAGGTAAGACCAGCCCCTCCACAGGTGAGACCAGTTCCCCACAGGTAAGACCAGTACTCCCACAGGTAAGACCGTTCCCCCACAAGTAAGACCAATCCACCCACAGTGAGAAAAGTCTCCTCACAGGTAAGACCATTCTTCCCACAGGTAAGGCCAGTCCCCCCCACCCCCCACACAGGTAAGACCAGCCCCTCCACAGGTAAGATCAGTCCCTCCACAGGTAAGACCAGTCCCCCACAGGTAAGACCAGAACTCCCACAGGTAAGATCAGTCTCTCCACAGGTAAGACCAATCCCCCAGGCCACAGGTAAGACCAGTACTCCCACAGGTAAGACCCCCCCCCCTTACAGGCAAGAAAAGTACCCCCACAATTAGGACCAGTCCCCCCACAGGGGTAAGACCAGTACTCTCACAGGTAAGACCAGCCCCTGCACAGGTAAGACCAGTTCCCCACAGGTAAGACCAGTACTCCCACAGGTAAGACCAGTCCCTCCAAAGGTAGGAAAAGTACACCCACAATTAGGACCAGTCCCCCCACAGGTAAGACCAGTACTCCCGCAGGTAAGACCAGTCCCTCCACAGGTAAGCCCACAGGTAAGACCAGTACACCCACAGGTAAGACCAGTCCCCCACAGGTAAGAAATATACTCTCACAAGTAGGACCAGTCTCCCCCCCTCCCGCAGGTAAGACCAGTACTCCCACAGGTAAGATCAGTCCCTCCACAGGTAAGACCAGTCCCCCGACGGGTTAGAAAGTACCCCCACAAGTAGGACCAGTCCCCCCACAGGTAAGACCAGTACTCCCACAGGTATTACCAGTATTCCCACAGGTAAGACCAGTCCCTCCCACAGGTAAGAAATTACCCCCACACGTAGGACCAGTCCCCCCCTCCACAGATAAGACCATTCCCCCCACAGGTAAGACCAGTACTCCCACAGATAAGAAAAGTACCCCACAAGTAGGACCAGTCTCCCCACAGGTAAGACCAGTACTCCCACAGGTAAGACCGTTCCCCCACAAGTAAGACCAATCCCCCCACAGTGAGAAAAGTATCCTCACAGGTAAGACCATTCCTCTCACAGGTAAGACCAGCCCCCCCCCACACACAGGTAAGACCAGCCCCTCCACAGGTGAGACCAGTTCCCCACAGGTAAGACCAGTACTCCCACAGGTAAGACTAGTCCCACCAAAGGTAGGAAAAGTACCCCCACAAGTAAGACCAGTCCCCCCACAGATAAGACCAGTACTCCGGCAGGTAAGACCAGTCCCTCCACAGGTAAGACCAGTCCCCCACAGGTAAGACCAGTACTCCCACAGGTAAGACCAGTCCCTCACAGGTAAGAAATGTGCCCCCACAAGTAGGACCATTCTCCCCCCCCCCACAGGTAAGACCAGTACTCCCACAGGTAAGATCAGTCCCTCCACAGGTAAGACCAGTCCCCCCACGGGTTAGAAAGTACCCCAACAAGTAGGACCAGTCCCCCACAGGGAAGACCAGTACTCCCACAGGTAATACCAGTACTCCCACAGGTAAGACCTGTCCCTCCCACAGGTAAAAAAAGTACCCCCACAAGTAGGACCAGTCGCCCCCCCCCCAACAGATAAGGCCATTCCTCCCACAGGTAAGACCAGTACTCCCACAGATAAGAAAAGTACCCCACAAGTAGGACCAGTCCCCCCACAGGTAAGACCAGTACTCCCACAGGTAAGACCATTCCCCCACAAGTAAGACCAATCCCCCCACAGTGAGAAAAGTATCCTCACAGGTAAGACCATTCCTCCCACAGGTAAGACCAGCCCCCCCACAGATAGGTAAGACCAGTACCCCACAGGTGAGACCAGTCCCCTCACAGGTAAAAGCAGTGCCCCCACAGGTAAGAATAATCCGCTCACGGGTAAGACCAGTCCCCACCACAGGTAAGACCAGTCCTCCACAGGTAAGACTGGCCCCCTGCCCATGTAAATACCAGTCCCGCACAAGTACGACCAGTCCCCCACAGGTAAAACCAGTACCCCAAAGGTGAGACCAGTACTTCAACAGGTAAGACCAGTACCGTCCACAGGTAAGACCAGGTGGGACCAATACTCCCACAGGTAAGACCTGGTCACCCACAGGTAAGAAAAGTACCCACACAGGTAAGACCAGTCTCCCCACTGGTAAGACCAATACCATCCACAGGTAAGACCAGTCCCCCACAGGTGGGACCAATACTCCCACAGGTAAGACCTGATCACCCACAGGTAAGAAAATTCCCCACACACTAAGACCAGTTCCCCACAGGTAAGACCAGTACCCCCCAGGTAAGATCAATCCTCCCATAGTGAGAAAAATATCCCCACTGGTAAGACCAGTCCCCCCACCGGGGAGACCAGTCTCTCCAGCCCATCCCCCCCCCCCGGTAGGACCAGTTCCTCACAAAGAAGACCAATCCTCTCACAGTAAGAAAAATATCCCCAGAGGTAAGATCAGTCCAACACCCCCCCCCCCCACCCCCCAGGTAAACCAATGCCCCTACAGGTAAGACCAGTAGGCCCTACTCCCACAGGTAAGACTAGTCTCTCCACAGGTAAATTGGAGCGATATGCAAGAGGTGGGAATAATTGACGACGTCTGGCGACTGAAAAGCAACTATATGACTCTACACGAAAGCATCCCTCGGCACCTAACATACGACCGGTCGCCTCCCATGTAAAGACCAGTCCCCCACAGGTAAGACCAGTCAGTAGTAGGGAGCAACCCGATCCGGTAACGTTTTCCAGGGAAATAACTCTGTTTTGTGGAGGGTACGTGGAGGAGAGTGGCGTCTGTGGCGCCAGGGGGCGCCACCAGCTCAAGGTCACGTGGAGGTCAAAAGTAGTTCCGGCAACCTGTAACCTTTGTATTCCTCCGCGGTGATGCGGTCTGGTGGTGATGCGGTCTGCCTCCGCGGACAACAAGTAGTCCCATGTCAACCAAGTGACTTCCAATGTTAATGTATGGGTTTTTCTCACAATGTCGTGGGTGATCAAATTCTCCGGCAATCTCCGGCAATCTTCAGGGGCGAGAAAGGTCCCTAGTGTACCGATTGGGTTGTATGAGGTATCAATGTGAAGCATTCGTGAAGGGGCATCTGATGGGGTGGGTGCGGGGTTGAAATATCGTCATTCTGCGCATGCGCGGTAGACCAAGGGTATGGTCTAGGGGAGCCCCTAATGGACCGATGGGGTCGTATGAGGTATCAATGTGAAGTCTATGTGAGGGGGCATCCGAGCGGCTGGGTGTGGGGTTGGAATATGGTCATTGTGCGCATGCGCGGTAGACCAAGGGTATGGAAATAGCCGCTTTGGGATCTAGGGGAGCCCCTAATGGACCGATGGGGTCGTATGAGGTATCAATGTGAAGCCTATGTGAGGGGGCATCCGAGGGGCTGGGTGTGGGGTTGGAATATGGTCATTCTGCGCATGCGCGGTAGACCAAGGGTATGGAAATAGCCGTTTTGGGATCTAGGGGAGCCACTAATGGACCGATGGGGTCGAGTGAGGTATCAATGTGAAGCCTATGTGAGGGGGCATCCCACTGGGTGGATGTGGGGTCGGAATATCGTCATTCTGCGCATGCGCGGTAGACCAAGGGTATGGAAATAGACGTTTTGGGATGTAGGTGAGCCACTAATGAGCCGATGGAGTTAAGTGAGGTATCAATGTGAAGCCTATGTGAGGGGGCATCCGATTAGACTAGTGACTCGGCCGTTGTCCACATTCTGCGCATGCGCAGACAGGGAAGTCTGGGAAAAGGGTGTGGAAATAGACGTGTTAGGGTTTAGGTGAGCCCCTAATGATCCTATGGTGTCGTATGAGGTCTTATTTTGAAGCTGTCGTGAGGGAGCATCCGCCTGGGCTAGTGTGTCGTTCGTTGTCAATAGTCTGCGCATGCGCAGTCTGGCCGTAGTATAGAAATAGACGTGTTGAGGTTTAGGTGGGCCTCTATTGGGCCGATGGGATCGAGTGAGGTATCAATGTAAAGCAGTCGTGAGGGAGTATCCGACGGGGTGGGTGTGACGTGGAACTGACGTCATTCTGCGCATGCGCAGTAGAGGAAGTGTATGGAAATAGACATTTTGGCGCCGACAGGGGTCACTATGGGTCCGATGGAGTCGTTAGTCCCATACTGGCTATATGGGGGTATAGGTTCAAACTGGAAAATTCACACACGTTCATTGTGATATGGGTTGTTTGGTCTTGTTTTTCACGTCTCGTCATTTAGAACATGATGGGAAGGGTCCATATGATCCTATGGTGTCGTATGAGGTCTTATTTTGAAGCTCACGTGGAGTTTGTAATGTATCGACTAATGGTTCGTCCGTGTGCAATAGTCTGCGCATGCGCAGTCTGGCCGTAGTATAGAAAGCAGGCATGTTGGGGGGCATGTAGGGGTGTGTTTGGGGTAGAGATTGACCACTATGGGTCCAAATGGGTCGTGGGAGGTGTCAAAGTGAAGCTTGTGTGGGGTAGAGTCAGAATGGCGTGTTTTTAAGTGCAAGTCGCGTCAATCTGCGCATGCGCAGTTGGGTGTAGTAAGTAAAGTGGCCATATCGGGGGTGCGTGGAGATGTGTTTGGGGTAGAGAGGGACTATCCTTGGTCCGATTGTGTCGTGGGAGGTGTTATCTTGTAGCTCTCGGGGTGTACATCCCGATTTGAGGGATGTTCACGTCATCTGTGACGTCATCGGTGACGTCATCAGTAGGAGTAGTAGTGAAAGTGGGCATTTTGGGGCAGTGAAAGGAAGGTATTTGGTGTAGAGATGGACCATCCATATCTGTCACACATTATACCACATCTTTGTTGTGTTATACCATATCTGTCCTGCATTATACCATATATGTCCTGTATTATACCATATCTGTCCTGTATTGTACCATATTTGTTCTCTATTATACCACATATGTCCTGTATTATACCAAATCTGCCCTGTATTATACAGTATCTGTCCTGTATTATACCAAATCTGTGCTGTATTATACCAAATCTGTGCTGTATTATACAATATCTGTCCTGTATTATACAATATCTGTCCAGTATTCTGCAATGTATGTTCTGTATTATACCAAATCTGTCCTGTATTATACAGTATCTGTCCTGTATTGTACCATATATATCCTGTATTATACCATATCTGCTCTGTATTATACAATATTTCTCCTCTATTATACCATATCTGTGCTGCATTATACCATACCTGTCCTGTATTGTACCATATATGTCCTGTATTATACCAAATCTGTGCTGTATTATACAATATTTACCCTCTATTATACCATATCTGTGCTGTATTATACCATATCTGTTCTGAATTATACCATATCTGTGCTGTATTATGCAATATCTGTCCTGTGTTATACAATATCTGTCCTGTATTATACCAAATCTGTCCTGTTCTGTACCATATTTGTCCTGTATTATACAATATATGTTCTGTATTATACGAAATCTGTACTGTATTATACAGTATCCGTCCTGTATTATACCAAATCTGTGCTGTATTATACAATATATGTTCTGTATTATACCAAATCTGTCCTGTATTATACAGTATATGTCCTGTATTATACCAAAATCTGTGCTGTATTATACCATATCTGTCCTGTATTGTACCATATATGTCCTGTATTATACAATATATGTTCTGTATTATACAATCGGATAGCCGTTGTCGTGAATAACAACAAGTTCAGCAATGTCCATACAGTTTATTATCCCCAATGTTACATCATACCCAGGCTGGGGGAGCCGCCCTGGCCATGTTTGGTATGTTCACAGCAAAACAAATTGAAATATCAAACACCATGTTTTATTATTTAACGCACCGTCACATTAGGTACAAGTGTTCACTGAGCTCAAGTCAACGATCAGCATGTAGACATATAGAGTATGTACGGCATGTTATGGTATTCATCAGTGCATGGGTGAAGCATTCAGCCGATGGGGTGGTCGGTCAGCTTGGTAACGAAAAACGTAACATGGGTTACCTTCTCCACTGTCCACTTGGTGTTGGGGCGTTGTTGTTGGGCCCATTCTAAGGGGTCCACGGTGTCCAGTTTCTCCAGCATCGTCTCTAGCGACACTCGGTTAATGATGGTAAACCGTTGGTCAAATACCTGGATGTTCCTGCTCGGGTAAAAGTATCGGACTTGGACTGTCTCCTTATGCTGCAGCACATAACCAAACGCCAGATTCAATCTGAAGGCCGTAGTTTGGTCGTTGAAGATGGCTTCCACGTAGCTACGTAGACGGGCGAGGTCGGTCAGTCAGAAATTGTAGATATCTTGAATAGGGCGATGACGGTTGAAACATTGCCGTATCATGGACCAATGGCGCCGATAGATGTCACTCACTGGATGGGCGTCCTGTAACAGATCGCTAGGAACATTTATGGGCTCGTCCAGAAAATGTTCGATGTTGTCAGGCGTATGACTCGAAACCGTAACGGTGGGGTCCGGCTGGATATCCAGGCTTTTCTGAACTGTGGGTATAGGCGGGCTCTCCGTCATCGCATCACCAGTGGCGTTCGTCTCCCTGGGCTCATCTTCACTTGGTCTGACCTTCCGCGGCTCCTCTTCAGTGGAAAGTTGTCGCCCAAACCGTACAGACGGGGCATGAATCAAACGCTGATGGCGTCTTAACTGACTGCGTCGTTTGAAGAGTTGACCACAATCCTCACAGTGTTCCGTCGCGCCCTCGTGGAATGAGCGTTCGTGACGCAGTAAAGGATCCTTCCGATTAAATGACCGTGCGCAGGTTATACAAGTATACCGTGCATCGTTGTGGGTGGAGGCCTTGTGGCGGTGCAAGTCGTGCAGACGAGTAAACTGCTTCTGGCAAGTTGTGCAAGTGAACATCTTGGTGGTGTGATGAAACGGCCAGGCCGCTTCCCTTTTATAGCACGCTAGCTGGTGATCTATTTTTAGCACACTCAGTTCAACTATCCCCAAGTCGAGGGCCGAGCCGTGACATCTTCGGTAACCTCCGTGTCTCTTCGGGCACCTCCGTGACATCTTCGGTCACCTCCGTGTCTCTTCGGTCACCTCCGTAACTACCCGGCTGTTCCCGTGTAAACCCGGATGGATCTCCGTGTCTCTTCGGTGACCTCCGTGACATCTTCGGTCACCTCCGTGTCTCTTCGGTCACCTCCGTACCGTCAACGATCAGCATGTAGACATATAGAGTATGTACGGCATGTTATGGTATTCATCAGTGCATGAGTGACGCATTCAGCCGATGGGGGTGGTCGGTCAGCTTGGTAACGAAAAACGTGGCATTGCCCACCCTCTCTACGACCCATTGTGTGTTGGGGCGTTGTTGTTGGGCCCATTCCAAGGGATCCACGGTGTCCAGTTTCTCCAGCATCGCCTCTAGCGACGCCTGGTTAATGATGGTAAACGGTTGGTCAAATACCCGGATGTTACTGCTCGGGTAAAAATATCGGGCTTGGTCTGTGTCCTTATGCCGCAGCACATAACCAAGCGCCAGATTCAACTTGAAGGCCGTAGTTTGATCGTTGAAGATGGCTTCCACGTAGCTGCGTAGACGGGTGAGGTCGGTCAGTCGGAAATTGTAGATATCTTGAATAGGGCGATGACGGTAGAAACAGTGCCGGATCATGGGCCAATGGCGCCGATAGATGTCACTCACTGGATGATCTTCGTGTAACAGATCGCTAGGAACATTTATGGGTTCGTCCACGAAGTGTACTTTGCCCTCCACGTCGTACAAAATCTGGCCCAAGGTCATGTCGTCGGAATTTGACTGTTGAATTAGGGAGACATCATCATCGGCCCTCGTGCGATGGGTGGGAGTTTCCCCTGTCTCGATATTGATGCCTACGGGCTCTTCTACCTGCAAACGTGGCTGCGGAACAGGGTGTCGTGTGCGTTGGTGTCGCAGCAACTGACTGGTCAGTTTGAAAAGCCGACCACATTCTTCGCATGGACGCTTGGGTACTTCGTGGCGTGGACGTGTGTGGCGCTGTAAATGATCCGGGCGCTGAAACGACTCCATCGACCCACTAGGGGCTCCCCTAGATCTCAAAACGGCTATTTCCATACCCTTGGTCTACCGCGCATGCGCAGAATGATCATATTCCAACCCCACACCCAGCCCCTCGGATGCCCCCTCACATAGGCTTCACATTGATACCTCATACGACCCCATCGGTCCATTAGGGGCTCCCCTAGATCCCAAAACGGCTATTTCCATACCCTTGGTCTACCGCGCATGCGCAGAATGACCATATTCCAACCCCAAACCCAGCCCCTCGGAAGCCCCCTCACATAGGCTTCACATTGATACCTCATACGACCCCATCGGTCCATTAGGGGCTATCCTAGACCCCAAAACGTCTATTTCCATACACTTGGTCTACCGCGCTTGCGCAGAATGACGATATTTCAACCCCACACCCACCCCACAAGATGCCCCTTCACGAATGCTTCACATTGATACCTCATACAACCCAATCGGTACACTAGGGACCTCTCTCGCCCCTGAAGATTGCCGGAGATTGCCGGAGAATTTGATCACCCACGACATTGTGGGAAAAACCCATACATTAACATTGGAAGTCATTTGGTTGACATGGGACTACTTGTTGTCCGCGGAGGCAGACCGCATCACCACCAGATCGCATGACCGCGGAGGAATACAAAGGTTACAGGTTGCCGGAACTACTTTTGACCTCCACGTGACCTTGAGCTGGTGGCGCCCCCTGGCGCCACAGACGCCACTCTCCTCCACGTACCCTCCACAAAACAGAGTTATTTCCCTGGAAAACGTTACCGGATCGGGTTGCTCCCTTCTACTCCAGTCCCCCCGAGGTAAGACCAGTACCCACACAGGTAATTTGGGTAAAACCAGTACCCCCACAGGTAAGACCAGTCCCCCACAGGTAAAACCAGTAGCCCCACAGGTAAGACCAGTCCCCCCGCAAGTAAGACCAATCCTACTACAAATAAGACCAATTTCCCCACAGGTGAGACCTAGACTCGTACCCAGCTCCAATTCGCTATCGCTCTATGGAGACTAGTTATCGGCAGGCATTTTAAATCAGCACTGCACAGTGATTGGCCCATGGTATTCTCCACCCACAATGCCCCTCCATGCTTGTTTGGACGTCGGCAAAATGGTACATCTTCAGAAAATTTATGACCTAGGCCTATCCAAAGTTCACAGCTCTTCACAAGATCATTATTGTTTAGCATCAACAAGACTAGTACGATCAGACAACATGAAGGCGAAAATACTGTATAATTGACGTAATTCGTTGTTTTCCGCGTTTCAATGGTTGATCTTCAATGCAGAATCTAGGTCAACTAAATTTATAATGTCAGCTGCTTCAAACGAGTAGGCCTACAAGTACGTTCAGTTTTATTTTTTTAACAACAAAACTTGCATAATGTTAGCAACAAAAGTACATATAGGGCGTATGAACAGTACTATGTATTGAATGAAGAACAGAATTTATGCTAATCCCCTGACCTGATCATGAACATGTCACGTTATAAGAACCTTGGAATAGGTCATAAATTTTCCGAAGATGTACCGTCTTGCTGGACGTCGTGGTAGTCGTAGAAGCGAGGGCTTTATTTAGGAAACCTACCATAATCGCTCATCGCTCATCAAATCTTACAAAGGATCTATATAATACTTGGTGGATTGGTGGCCGTAGCGCTCAAGGCCCTTTATCGCACCATAGACGAGTACTGGTCACTAGATACACACGAACAACAACAACACATATTGACATTGGTCTATTTACCGGTCTAGATTTAGACCGGTAATTCAGCCAATCAGAGAATACAAAATGCCTGCCGCTAACTAGACCCCAACGGTGCGTGTGAGTTGAGGGCTAGGTACGAGTCTAAGGTGAGACCAATCCCCCCACAAGCAAGACCATTCCAGCCGTGAAGCTCTACGCCCTACGCTCTACGTGGAGTGGAACTTCACGAGAAGGCCCGAAATTTGGTCCGTGCTACAGAAGATGAATTTAATCAGAAACAAATATATTATACCTCAAACCAAAATTATATTTCAACATAACATATGTTAAAGTTTGATTATTTGAAATGAAACTTTGAAATGAACCAATAGGATTGGTTGGTTTTGAGTTGTCATATTTTTGTTACCAGGGCGAATGCATGCCTTTTAGGGTATTTTCGAGGCATTTGCCGAAGGATTAGTCATCCAAGAAAGGTCATGGAGAACTTTCTGATCGACCATGAATGCGTTTTCGTAATGACATCACAAATTATTTCTAGGTTGAAACATAATGATGTAGCCTTCAAGAGCAATTTAATTTTTTATGTTTGGATTGGAAGAAAAGCCAATGTCAATAACCTTATACATAAAAAAGTGTTTCCCCAGTAAATGTTACATGATCTTTATCAAGATCTTTGGTATTCAACTAATTTTGAACAGCCAACATATATTTTGTTTCTCTGGTCATTCTTCATGCAGACGAATCTGATCTATATTGTCGTTGTACGTAAGACCTGCTATGTTCATCACCCATTAGTTTTCACAGATATATATTTATCTACTTCATCAGGTGTAGGCCTATGTTATATGTATTGCAATGTCCGATAATTGTAATCTATCAGATATCAGATCTGAAAAATATAACCGGGTAACATATATATATATCCGTTAATGAGCCAGAATGTCAAGGTACAACAAGCCATTTGGGACAAGCGTATACTGGGTGAGAATTATGTGGAATCGTATGACCATGCGAGTATGGACAACGGGATATATATGGATTACCGGTAACGTATCGTGTACATTGACGCCATCACAATATCAGGTCTGTTCTATTTGAGAGGCTATATTATTGACCGCCTGTGTTGTCTCCTAGCTCAATTTGAGAGTGGGCATTGTACCGCCTTCTCTCGGAGGCTCGTCGTCATGACAATTGATATACAAACCGGTCCTCACAATGTATTTTCTCGACACGCTGTCAAAATATTCATTCATTCATGACCAATAACAGCCATTTAATATACATGTTGATATTCTTTGAATGGGGCCTAGAACAAATTTGCACTAACTGTCAATAATGACACAGACGTGACACAATGTCAATTTATCCGAGATTTATGGAGAGAATGTAAAGTCAAAGTAACCTGAAAAGGTTTATATCAGGAAGAGTAAATAATTAACTCCCAGTATATATACAACAATGGTACACGTTACTTGCAATGTAGAAGCAATTATCCGTTGTCAGTGATATTGACTGTAGTTTGGATTTATTAGTTTAGCATTCAACAGATGAAATCTTTTAGGTTTACGGTTGAAAATCATTATCGCATGAGTAGAATACTTCGGTTGTTCCAAATGGTGTCAACCGCACTGCGGTCGCCTAATGGTTAGAGCGTCGGCCAGTTAAGCGGTAGGTACTGGGTTCGATCCCAGGCCGGGTCATACCAAAGACTTGAAAAATGGAACTTGCGCTCAGCATTAAGACTGGTTCGCTCGGTATCAGTATAATGTGCCTAGGGCATGATATTTCAGTGGGACAGCACTATAAAGTGGCAGCAGTAGATCTGCGAGTGTTACAAGTAGGTACCCCCGCCCCTGCCCTTACCCCCCTTCTCTCCCCCACTGTGATATAGCTGGGAAAAATGTTGAAAGCGACGTTATACCCTATCCGCTCACTCCAAATGGTGCCGAGATCATTCTCGCAAACGGAGATGATTTCGTTGCGCCAATGATATTCAAGATCATCCTCTCGCACGTAGATGACTTGGTGCTCCAAACACTTATGTCATACCGGCACTTAGATAAGTTCGGTGCTCCAAATGATATTTGATATCACGCTCTACCATGCATCCTATCACGCGTAGATGACTTCGGTGTGTCTGAGGAGCTCAAAACGTTGCCCCGACATTAGTGGTCGACTCTGCCCCTTAAGTCTCGTGACGGATTGCGACTTTGATTGCGTCTAAATATAGAGGCCAAGGGATATAAACCTGAACGCCGTCAAGAAGAATATCCTCTTAGCATTCGAACAATAAAGTAACAGATTGATCCAAGTGAGAAAAAATGGAACCTTCATTATTCGCTGCCTGCATTATCTCTTGCCAGGTGTAAACTTTGGTAGATACTTTGACACGATCTTCCATATTCTTCCTAAAGCAAAGCAAATACTGATATACCTCCACCGAGCAAGAACCTCTGTGACATTCAGAATAAATTGTCTATAGTTCTTCCAAAGCTGCAAATAATAAACTATTACAATTAAATATCACTATTATTGATTCCTTTTTGATCTTGGGTCTTCAAACTTGGTCAGTAGACCGGGTCGCGTATTCGCGTAGAATACCGTTAGCTTCAAAGCAGTCGCCTAACAACAATTGTTAAAATTAGGTAAGATATTATCATGTAGTCACGAAGCAATATTACTCATATCCGCATGAGATTCCCAGACTCTTCATAGGCGTACAAATATTCCTCACCGTGCAAGGAACGCATCAGTTCATTATCTGTACCTTGGAAACTGATCATCGATATGTTAATGTGAGAAGCTGTAACACTTTTCTCGGTTCAACTACATATAAATATATCGTTCATGAGATATTCCTTTGTTTAAAGATTTCTCATTGTTATTAATATATACGTGAAATTTTTGATCCCCATATACCCACAGCATATATTCGTAGGTATTAGAAATAAGTACGAAATATAAACTCCTTCAGTAAGACCTCTGTCCATATCCAGATCCTTTTCATTAAGCAAGGGTAATATCATATTTAGAGCTATATATCTATGGAAATGAAAATAGGTTACTCTGTCGTCGGATTTGCCACCCAATAACATTACATTGTTAAAGTTGCAGAATATCCTGCATACGACCTATACTTATATGGCCTAGTATGCCTACCATTCGTTAGATCCTGTCAACCAAGTTTCGAAGAATCTTTATTGCAATCTTTATTGGATATCCTGTGTAGTGGGGAGATGTCCTGCATGCTTATTTCGCTCCATGTTGCCATTGAGCAAATAAAGTTATTTAAACCAAGTTTCGAAGAACATCTCAAAACTTTTTCGTATAAATCGGTTCGACAAGGCTTTACAACCTAGCACCTTCACCAAGCTTCTTCGAATTTGGTGAATATCACGCACTGACGTATGCACACTGATGTGAAAAATGATCGCACAGAATAAAGTTGTGTCTTAATCCACTCGGGATTAGGGAACATATAAGCGCCATGTAATGCTATGTAACCTTGTGAACAAAGTGAGACTGAGATACATTTTGCAATCCGTTGGGATAAAAGAGCACTGGTCAGTGACACAGAATTGACGATAGGATATCACGATGCCTGACCGGCATCATTGACAACTGTGGACCGCTTCTGTCTTGCGAGAGACAAAATTGTTTCATTTGAAACGTTTTTTCGTGGGGAATAGATGTTTCAGATCCACAAGAGAGTGCGCAAGGTCCACAAGACAAACTGTCAGGCTACCGTGAACGCACTCGTGCACTGATCTTGGCCAACGAGGGAGTTCGATTCAACCTGTCACCTTGTCTGGATCGAGGAGGTTGGAAAGGAAGACCTGTAATGACAACCAAAGCAAATTAATACAATACTGACATATAATTCTATGAGCAGGAATACAGGATTCAGATCGCGGTAGCGTACAATCCCTGAAAAGAAGATCCCTGATCTATGAATTGGATTTACCTGTATTCTTATAGTTATCTTTAACCGAAGTCCAATATAATAGAAAGATATATACAAAATTATATAGCCCTAGCTATATCGCGATCAGGCCTGGTCACAGCCACAGTCTGGTCACGACCGGTTCTCTCGTGGTTGGGTCCAGCTTCTATCTTCCTTCCCCCGGTCTTCGTGGTTGGATCCAGCGTCTATCTCCCTTCCCCAGGTCTTCGTGGTAGGGTCCAGCGTCTATCTTCCTTCCCCAGGTCTTCGTGGTAGGGTCCAGCGTCTATCTTCCTTCCCCAGGTCTTCGTGGTAGGGTCCAGCGTCTATCTTCCTTCCCCAGGTCTTCGTGGGTGGGTCCAGCATCTATCTTCCTTCCCCAGGTCTTCGTGGTAGGGTCCAGCGTCTATCTTCCTTCCCCAGGTCTTCGTCCACTCCCATATGGATGGACTCCCCGTCGTGTTTCGTCTTACACGACCTGGCCCCTCCGTGGTTATGTCCGGCGTGTGTCTTCCTTCCCCCGGTCTTCTTCCCTCGGGCTGTATGGACTTCTCGTCGTCGTCGTGTCTCGTCTTACACGACTAGGCCCCTCCAAGCGTTGGTAACTGTCAATGGATGCGGACGGCCTGGGCACGACAGTACTATCACAGTACAAAGGCTTCTACGGCACCGGCCCGTCTCTCTGTAACACCGCAGGACTATTCAACTGCACGGCTCACCACAGCAGCAGACGGGACCCCTCGTAGGAATACACCCCAGGCTTCAGCGACCCCGCTCACAGCGACTCACTCCGCGGCCCAGCTCCAAGGACGAATCATCAAGGCTAGAGTTCATGGCTACACGGTCCACATAGGATCGGACATCGATAACTCACGGTGGATGGGTAGGCACCTGGTCTTCATATACTACTGTATGGTCACCTGGTCTAGGAACCCTCTTTCTATACTACTGTATGGTCACCTGGTCTATGAACCCTCTTCACATACTACTGTATGAGACAGTATTAATCTATGATTGGCCGTGAATTACTCAATGTATGTACAGGGTGGTGAGAGACCGTATGCTTATGGGGGCGTGAATGGATAATCGTTTATGGTACGATTTTCTGGGTAAGTGTATATATATCAAGCTCTAGACCTGAGCCTATAGCTTGTGAGTGTTAGCGTGAATGTATTTCAACCCGTAGATTGTGTGTTTAAGTACGTGTGTGCATGGATAATTGTTTATGTAGGAACTGTGTTTGATTTGGTTTAGCTGTACCCTCTTCACAGAGACGAGCGTCTCCTACCGGCTACAGCTTTATCGATACCATTAACCACAGGGCCTACTTGCACTACTGTACAATACGGTTGAGTAAGGTAGAGATGCGGCTAAGCTATGGCCATGCTATCAACACTAACGCCGTTAGTTAATTCCCAGAGCTAAACCTGCACGTCTGTGCGATACGGACGAGGATCAGGTAGAGTTAGAAATAACCGTCAACGATAAGTGTCTATACCATATCTCCGAGTGCTGTATCCGCAACAACTGTGCAATACGGCTGAGTCAGGTAGAGAGAGGAGTAGAGTAAACACAGCCAGGACGTGTGAATGTAAGTGAGTGTAAATGTATGCTATGATGCTATAGAATTCGGCGGCGGCACTTCTTCAATCCGGCGGCCTGGTCCCGGCCCGGCGGCGGCAAGAATTCGGTGGCCTGATCACGGCCCTTCTCCGGCCCGGCAATGCATTAGATTTCTTCTCCCCGATACAACTGCACGTCCTCTCACCTCGGAGTTTCTGCTGGTGTGCCTCGTTTCAGCGGGAGCCTGGCTTATATAGGGTTACCGCTCTTCTGCGGATAAAGGTAGAAACAGACGTCGAAGATACCAGCGCCCTCTTTATTGTCAAATTACCACAATCCCCGGTCAGTTTATCTGGACCTCGCTATATAAATATGGCTATGGAGGAACAATCCATAATTCATAACGGACGTAACTGGTAAATCTCAGCTTCCAACTCTCTCTAGTTAATTCATACGACGACCGCAAAGTTCACTGTCCTTCATCTGCATATTCTCAATGTTGACTTCCGGATTCCTGACTGACGTCATCTACAGCGAAACAAGCGCGCCTCACCAGGGTTCCTTTCGCCGTCCCAACTGATCGTTTGAGATAATTTCACCGGGATTTCGAGGCATTGTCTGTCTCCCGGATTATTGTAGTTCATTCTAGGAAAATGACAGCGTTGAATTCGATCAGGTAAGTGAACCGCACACGTAAACACAATGTCACTTTCGATTTCACAGTAGTCACGTGTCAAAACACCAGCAGTGATTTATTAAAGGGGAACCCAAGGGGTTGCTTGCATTTCTGCACTTTCGTTACACATTTATTCATATTTATATTTTTCTCGTTCGTGGGTTGTGTTACTAATATAAAGGTGCCGTGTAATTGAGGTATTTCAATTATGAACACGGAAGTCTGTATGGACGACGTTTGGCTACTGCATGTCGGATCTGACGCTTGTATATGCTAGCATTCCTTAATTAAATAACGATATGATGTTCAGATGATCAAACACAATCTGTTCAGATGATCAAGCACAATCTGTTCAGATGATCAAGCACAATCTGTTCAGATGATCATACACAGTCTGTTCAGAGGATCAAACACAATCTGTTCAGATGATCAAACACAATCTGTTCAGATGATCAAACACAATCTGTTCAGATGATCAAGCACAATCTGTCCAGATGATCATACACAGTCTGTTCAGAGGATCAAACACAATCTGTTCAGATGATCAAACACAATCTGTTCAGAGGATCAAACACAATCTGTTCAGATGATCATACACAGTCTGTTCAGAGGATCAAACACAATCTGTTCAAATGGTCAAACACAATCTGTTCAGACGATCAAACACAATCTGTTCAGATGATCAAACACAATCTGTTCAGATAATCAAGCACAATCTGTTCAGATGATCAAGCACAATATGTTCAGATGATCAAACACAATCTGTTCAGATGATCAAACACAATCTGTTCAGAGGATCAAACACATTCTGTTCAGAGGATAAAACACAATCTGTTCAGATGATCAAACACAATCTGCTCATATGCTGTTCAAAAATCACAAATAGATCATAAATAAGAACTCAGATACAATTTGATTGGAGAAATCCATCATCGCTTACGATTTCTTAAAGAGAATGTTACCTTCCTTATGAAACATTCCTGCCTTACAAATAATTAACTTGTGGTCAGATTTATTTTGTTGATACTTCTGTGTCAACTTTACTGGTGGAGTATTATTGGGAGTCGATTTCTGTCGATTGTGAGCTAATAAATGGAATAACAGAAGAAATGGCCGACTATGAGACGAACTAAATTGAACTGCCCCTCATTTCCAGAAAAAAGGAAGATATTCGATAAAATAGAGATTCTGTTGAAGCCAAGTATGAACATCCTCCATAATGCAAGTCTGTATACTCTGTACCAGGCCCTGTGAGCAGATTAGGGCTGTACAATTACCATTGGAACTGTCGGTTTGAAATATCAGCCAATGAACGGACGACGTTTTGAGGCAATATACGCAACCTTCGTGGGATCTCGATATATTTTGATGAAGTTTATGTGGAGAAAACGCTGTAGGACAAACTATTCGAAGTCCGAGAAGAAACAACATAGGGCGTCTCTTCAGTCAAACATTCACGGATATGAACATCTGACTATAAAGCACCCAGAAGGAGACGAAATATACGACCCATAATTTGACTAGCGTTTAATTCGTTCAAATATAGGCATGTTCGGAGAGGTCATAAGTTCAAGAATGCGCCCAGGAATATTTCCTACTGAAGTGGCTGGTACTCGTCATGGTGTACAGAAACTGGTTCAACATTTAACCATACAAAAACCCTGAACCAGAATATGGTGTTACCCAGAACCAATTAATTGTTCAACGTACAACCAGATTTAGGTTCAATATTTTCTCAGGAATAGGTTCAACGTACAACCACATCAAGGTTAAACGTACAACCGGATGCAGGTTCAACGTACATCGAGATGCAGATTAAGTCGAATCCGCACCTGACTGTTGTGGTGCAAATTGTACCTGTATTCGCAAATTTAGTTGAATTCTAGCAAATACACTCGGAATCATATGAGCAACCAAGGTACATCTCAGTTTTAATGCTTGCATTCGTCAGTGATATATACGCACATATCAACCTGTAGTAAGAAAGCGAAGGATATTTTAAAACATACATGAATACAGACACACTAATTGAAATAAAATTCCTATACTTTTATCATATTTGGATCAATAACATATCTTATTTCTGTTTCATAGCACCAATACCTAGCTACATCTATATGAAAGGGAATAAACGGATATGCTCTATGCCTTAATATTTCATCAACTTAACACGAGATCATGAAAAGATAAAACAACAAATCTGAACACATGATAAATAATGATTAGAAATGATAATGACTGAATCCCTTGTTATTAGATAAGAAATCAGCCAGCACTACATGTACATCCCTGAACAAAATTCAAGGACATTGTGATAATAAAAAAAAACAGCCTCTGCAAACAATGGTTTGAGCAACCTTTCATCAACCAATTATGATTAGAGACAACCATTGAGCACAATAAATGTACTGAAAAAAATGAACAACCAAAGTTATGAAATGCTACAATGTAAACATCGAATTCTACCAATTAGTGTATTGCTCAAACTACAAGCAATGGAGGAAGCGAGT
Organism: Hanleya hanleyi; assembly: GCA_036873755.1. Classification (NCBI taxonomy): domain Eukaryota; kingdom Metazoa; phylum Mollusca; class Polyplacophora; order Lepidopleurida; family Hanleyidae; genus Hanleya; species Hanleya hanleyi. The sequence goes on from JAVTVY010037032.1 coordinate 98,136, forward strand.
GTGAACAATTAACATCCTATTAAGACGGTGCCACCTATACAATAAGCTTAATACCTCCCTTTCAAGTGGTATTTGAACCGTAACGATCCTCATCTAGGAAATGAAATTTCGACATGCAAAATACAAAATAATTATCATGAACATTGTTGGGTTCATTAGCTTATAGCTGTATGCTAAAATATCACCGTGTGTTTACATGTATACAATTTTAAGATGAGATATTGAGTTGATGGCCCTCAGAATGCAAATTTATTGAATGAGTACACACATTACATTGTCTGTTAAAGTATATTTGTTTGAGCAAGTCATCGTTATGCATAATATCACTGTCATTTGAGTGAGCTAGTTAATTGCATTTTATCACAGTTTAGTTTTAGGACCTACATACATAGTTTATGTGTGTCCAACATTCTAACACAGAGTATTCAGAGTACATATATTGCAATATCACTGTTCTGGAATATTTGAATGAGCTCGCTAATTGCATTTTATCAAAGTTATGAGACCTACATCCACAGATAATGTGTGTCTTCCTAGAAAGAGTATAAGTATATTATAAGTAGAAGTCATTAGGGGGCTTCTAAAACAACGTATTATGTAATACGCCACAAAATAGTGTTTTTGTTACTTGATATGTAATAATCCGTTTTATTCCCTGTGTTGTTACTTAATATCTAATAATCCCTGTATTATTAGTTCATATGTATTAATGGCTGTGTAATAATCCGCCAAGAATCATGACGTCACCAATCCTGACATCATTGGGAAAACCCCTATTCTATTTATAAATTTTAATGTTATTGTTAATTTCCCTGTTCTTTTGTTATTTCTTGACTATAATTCTTAACAAGTTGAGACTTGTCCCCACATCTATGTAGAACAATAGTCTCTCCACAAACAAAGAGCGGTGAGTCATGCTCTACGTAAAAATCATAGCTAAATGGGGGAATTTGTATACGCCCACACCTTAAAATATCAATACTATCATACATGTAGTCTTCAATGTTTTCATTTGTTGATTATTTTACGAATAGATACATTCTTTATAACTGGAGTATGACGTCACCAATACCACCTATATAAAGGTTCGCGTGTACACCCCTTTTTATCCACCATGGATCAATGCGAGAGAACCCTCATCAAGCTGAAAGCGGCATCTATCGGGGCGATATTATTACTCATCATCTCGCTCATCGTGCTGTCCGATGTTCGTACGTGTTTATTTGAGAATTTTCAAGATTATAACATCAATTGTTTTGAAGATATAACAAAAAACATTTCCCCGCTTCGTTTATGCTATTTGCTAATTACCCGTCAGGTTAAACGCTTTCGATATCGGGAAATGTAAGTAGTAGTTGACCTCATTCATCCATCTGTATAACGCAAGATCAGTTTCAAAGAGGTATTAAGCGGTTATCCATTGACAAGGTGTGAAAACCTGTATATAACCCGACACACCAATTAAAGCTTACTTTTTCGACTGTACCAACCGAGTCACTCCGCGATTGCAATTAAATGAACGTCGTGTTCAATTATCATTATATCGACATACCATATGTAACACGACATGAATTTAATTTCCAGTGAAAGAATACATTTGGGAGACCGTCGTGAAAAGACGGTGTCATTGTTCCAAAAATGTTTAGTTTAGTATTATTATAGTATATGCTGGATATTATCCTATGCATATTATAATATTTGAACCATTTAGACCATAGCCCATACACATACCTTCACAATGATAGCTTAATTGCTATGTATGGCAAATACATTTCAGTAAACGTCTGATATGGTGACCATCCCCCCTAAATTTCATGTTTATGCAAAATTAGTTCGATCTCTGAATAATCTTGAGAAGAAGTAATTGAAGGCAGATGACAAAATTATTTCGTAAAAAATTTGCACATGGTCTGTGGAAGATTTACAGCTGTTATTTTTTTTATATTGGTGTCTTTTCCGGTGTACACAGCTGACAATATTGACTACATAACTAATTTTCATTCTAATATCACGATAATGACCTACTGACCAATATAACTGACGGCCTTTGACCAATAAAAACAGATCTTCCATCAGCTGATAGCCCATACACATACCTTTATAATCATATCTTACATATAACATAAAATTCAGTAGAAGTGAAAATATGTTGTCATATGTTAACCCTAACCCCTAATTTTAGGGGGGTTTGTCAAGTTCCCTGATCTGCTATGAGTGCCTCTAGCACATTACCTACCCAGGTTTCACCCTAGAAGGATGTGTCTGTGGCAGAGTTTTGTATTTATTTCATGTATTTTATTTGTAGGATACCTTTACACGTCCAGCTATAATATAGCACATATTATAGTGGGACTGTGTGCCAGTGTTGTATTTATGTAATGTATTTATTTGATGTATGTATGATGTTTTTATTTGTTTTAATCCGATGACAGCTGGGTGCACTTGTCCAGACCCTCTGGGAGGGTAGTGGCGCATATGCAGACTTCTATATTTTAACTTGATTAACCTTTGTCTTTTGTTGGCTTCAAGTTTCGCGCCCTCGTGTAAATTGTATGGTGGCAGCATGCAATTTACCTATATAACCATGCAGAACGTTTGGTATATGCTAAAACATACACATTGACTACTTGTTGCGGTCAGACGTTTTTGAAATTGCCGAATACTTACGTTATATACCTGGGCTCTGAGAAACTCTGCTTGTTCTGCAGATAGATACAAGTAAGTATGTTATTCTGTATATTTTAATGTCATTGCCTATGTCTTTCCGTATAGAAGTAGTTGTAAATTGTATTACGAACTCCTGGTTTCGGGTGCACTGAGAACGCGCAGGTTTGTTCTTACGAGCTGCATGAATGTGGGCGATTTCCGTGTTTAGTGGTTCATGATCATGCAGACATGATATATGTGAAACTCCATGATTGTTTCTTCTTTATTCTATGTATTCCATGTAAATGTAATGGTTCAATACAATTACAATCATCTCAAATCTATGTTTTAAGGGGCTTGTTCCTTTTTGGCATGGTATTGTATGAATGTCGTGAAATCTGTACATATTTATTGTTCATTAGTTTAGCAAGATACTATTTGTGCTAAATGTTCATTCAGGCATTCGTACGTGTTTGGGACGACGGATTTATCCGAAAACCCCTGTCACTCTGAAAGGGTAAGTATTACTGTTTGTAAAGTGTATATATTCTGAGAGACGTGCATTCATATGTCTCAGTGTAAATGCTAAATGGTCTAGGGTACACATTTTGCTTATATACGTAAACTACTGTACCGTACATGTTAGATAGCATTGGTGATTTGCCGATAATCTGAATACATGTAGATGTTGCACTAGTTATATACTGCACTGATTATATATTGCACTGTTTTATGCTGTCATGATTATATGCTTAATATTCATGACCAAGATTATCTGTAAACTATTTAAACGCATTATTGTTTGTATCATTTTAGGGTTTTATATATACGCTGATGAATAAACCGGCTATATCGAAATCAACCCCAGTTGTCCTTTCCAATCATTTGGGTGACTGTTACATTTGGAGCCTCCAGTGAGGTATAGCCGTGGAAGAATTCTGGCGTATTGAGACCGGTGAGCAATCGTGTCCCAGGCCTATACACCAAGCCGTCTCAACCCATTAAAGGAACAGTCCATTCCCCGGACAGAGGTAAATGAACATTCGCCTAACTGTGTCGTCAGGCCATCAGCGGAACTCTGCTGTCTATAGCCGTTCGCCGAAGTGTTGTCAAGCCATTCGCCGAAGTGTTGTCAAGCCATTCGCCGAAGTGTTGTCAAGCCATTCGTCGAAGTGTTGTCAAGCCATTCGCCGAACTCGGTTGTCAAGACGTGCGCCGAACTCTGTTGTGAAGACGTTCGCCGAACTGTGTGTCAAGCCATTCGCCGAACTGTCCATCAGACGACTCTGCATCACATGAACAGTGGTTGTCTATACTAAATCTGAGAACATTAATTGTATTGACTTCTGCAAAAAGTTTATGCATAGCATTTGCCGAACTAATGAACAGTCGAAACGGGTTTGGAGTAATTACCCTATATAAATAGTTCTCACAATATATCGCTTGAGCTTAAATACAATAGATTGAACTGAACAAATTGACAATGCGTCTCACCTTGAAGTGATACAACTGATTGTATGTCATTTGTACGGACTGGAATAGAGACAATAGATCGTGAATTCCAGTGGGCATTGTTTTATTGCCAATTGTTTCTGTTGTATGCTATTGTATTGCCTGTTTGATATATGTCCCCAATACAACATTTACCTGTGTCCTTGTGGCCTTTGTAGTTTCGCATACCCCAAATTTCGGCTGGTATGAAACTTTAAACAAAACGAGTGTTTTTGTTTTCACCAAGATACATTCAGCAGGTTGATATGTTTGATTATATGTTTGGGATGATATGTGATGTATTGTATATGGTATGTTGATATGTTGTATTCATCATGCCTGCGTGATTTTGGGAACATTTTGTTTGGTAGATAGCCCATTGTTTTGCAGCACGAAAGTGACAAGTTTTGTGACGTCTCCCACCCGGAATTCTGAGGTACTGTACTATTTACTGAGTTTTTACAATAGATCGTATATTTCATATATTGCTATAAACATAACTGGTAAACTTAACATACTTCTAAATCGTCACCATGGCGTCTCAATTTTCGGAAGACGAAGCTAACGTTTTACTTAATACATTGTCACAAATGAATATTAAACCTAGAGCTGACAGTCCAGATGACTTTACCAAATGGATGAAGGATGTTGTTGCGTCACAGGGTGAGTCTACGGGTAAGGCTGAACCCCAGGTTAATAGAACAGCAATGCTGGGAATTGTGCAGACGCTCAAAATATCATTCTTTTCAGAAGACAGACACTCCATATGATCTATGGAATTATGAGGTAAAATGTGTGATACAAGAGAAAATATATCCTACCGAGGTTATTGCGCAAGCCGTTAGACGCTCGCTTAAGGGTGAAGCTGGAAGGGTGGTTATGCGGCTTGGCCCTAACTCTGGTTTATCCGAAATGGTCGCTAAATTAGACAGCATATATGGAGCTGTGGAAGTAAAAGAAACGTTGTTAGCGCAATTTTACAGTGCTAGACAGCGCGATGACGAGGACATTTCAAGTTGGGGTTGCCGCCTGGAGGACATTTTGAACAAAGCTGTGGAACAGGGCCAGGTCCGAGGTAATCAGGTTAACGATATGCTTCGGGCTATGTTTTGGTCTGGTCTTAAGAAATCACTCCGAGATGTATCAGGGTATATGTTTGACCGAATTACAGGGTTTGATGAGCTAAGGGTAGCTCTCCGCCAGGTGGAGCATGAACAGAAGCGGTACAAGGGACAATCCACATCCTCGCGCCACGGCTAAATCTGCCAGCGTAAATGAAAACGATTCCGAACTGAAGGAAATAAAGGGGTTAATTCATAGGCTAGTGAATGACGTGGAAACTCTGAAAAAGAAATCCGAATCTCCTATGGCTTCTTCATTGGGAACACACCAGACACCCCACACCGCTGTGTCTTCCGGATACCCATATCAACATGCAGCACGTGAGTATCAGCAAGCACAACGAGGCTACCGAAGAGGTTCTAGAGGGGTTACCGTGGGTCTCGTGGCTCCCAGGAACGGAATCATAGGGGAAGAGGTCAAAATTCCGGTGCGCAACCTGATACTGATGTGGAAGAACCCGAATGCTGGACATGTCACCAGAGGGGCCATATTGCGATTGGCTGCAGAGCTAAGGTTGGTTTAAACTCCAGGGGGCATATGGGGAGGGACAACCTATAGGTTTCAGAGTTAGCAATCCCGAAACTGTTGAGGCTATCAACGATAGAGGTTTACCTGAGGGATTACTGGGTAAAGGTAATGACGTGACAGTTATCGTGGATTCCATCGCTTCAACGGCATTGCTGGATACTGGAGCAACCGTGTCTACTATCAGTGAATCCTTTTACAATGGGAAGTTGTCGCATATACCCATCATATCATTGAGTAGCATCTTGGATATGGAGTGTGCCGATGGAAACTGTTTACCATACGTGGGGCACATAGAGGTGGATATTGATGTCATTGAACTTCCGGTTGATAGTGCGCAGAAGTGTTTGCTGCTGGCTGTAGCTGATAGTAAGTATAGTTCAAATGTACCTATATTACTGGGAACTAATCTTCTTACTCACTTTATGGGAATTTGTCGACAGCAGCATGGTGAGAAGTTCCTGCAGACCGCCCAGCTGTTCACACCGTCGTATTTGACATTCCGCTGCATGCTGTTGCGAGAGAAGGAGTTGCAAAGGAATGAGTTCAGACTAGCCACCGTGAATAGTGCCGAAGGGTCCAATGTTACCATCCCGAATAGTGACGTCACCATCATGGGTCGTTTGGATAAGAAGATGTCGTACCATTTATCTTGTGCGTTTCTGCAGCCTTCCAAGTTATCATCTATTTCGTCGGATCTGGACATCTCACCTACGTTAATCACCTATGATTATGGCAAGACTGACCGTGTTGAAGTTCACATTTCTAATGTCACAACACAAACCATGGTGATTCCACCCAAAGCTACCCTGTATGAGTTGCAACCGGTCATAGTGGAAAAGGCACCCGACACTGAGAGAATAGATGTCACAGACATTCTAGGACAGGTAGATATATCCACGTCAGATGTCTCGCCACAGGAAGTAGATCAGTGCAAAGATCTTATTACCAAATATCGTAATATATTTGCTTGTAATGATTTCGAACTAGGGAGCACCAACAAAGTGACACATCGCATTGAGTTGACTGATGACCATCCATTCAAGCAACGCCATCGTCGCATCCCACCATCAATGCATGAGGAGGTTCGAGATCATTTACGTCAGCTGCTGGCAACAAGAGTCGTTCGTCCGTTGCATTCACCATGGGCATCGAATGTGGTTTTAGTACGCAAGAAGGATGCTAAACTGCGCATGTGCGTCGACTTCAGGTAGCTGAACCAAAGAATCATCAAGGATTCCTATGCCCTACCGAGGATAGATGAACTTCCTGACTGTCTTTCTGGGTCCCGTTACTTCTCTGTGCTGGATCTCAAGAGCGGCTATCACCAAGTCGAGATCTGTGAAGACCACAAACAGCGGACAGCCTTTATGGTTGGTCCGCTAGGATTCTACGAGTTCAACCGTATGCCGTTCGGATTGGTTAACGCTCCAGCAACATACCAACGCTTAATGGAGCCGGTATTAGATGGTCTTAACTTACGGATCTGCTTGGTATATATTGATGATGTCATCATCTTTCAGATACCCTAGAAGAACATCTCAGCACAAGGACGTGGAAGAGTGGCTTGCATTATGTGACAGATGTCTGAAGAGAAAGTCTCCCACGAACTTGAAGGCGCCGCTAGTTAGCATCACAACAACACAGCCTTTGGAACTGGTTTGTATAGATTTCCTTACGCTCGAGACATCCAAGAAACATGACAGCAAAGACGACAACATGTATGGTCTAATAGAAAATCACAATGAAATTTTCTACACCGTGGGTTGAGGTTCGATGCCGAAAGTGGCCTTGGGACTAACGGTCATGAGATATACAGACGAGTCGCCAGTTCCGACCCACCAAAGTGAAATTTGCATCTGTTTCAGAAGGAAAGGGTTTGATAGGCATATTCATTATCTTGATCGCCGTACATTTGTCCATAGCCTTTATTAACAAACTAACTGAGCTGGGGATAAACTGAACTGCAGGAAAAATAAAATTACATTTCTTAATGAGGTGTCAGTTCCGACCCACTGTCGCCAGTTCCGATCCAGCCTCGTTTTGACATTGACCTTTGACCCAGATATAAACAAATGTAATCGTCAACATGATAATTTTTTCGCCAAAATAGGGTCCTAGCTGGATATTTCGTTTTGAATGTCTTCATCTCATAAGTGAACATCTGACGTTAAAGAATGCGGGTTGGGGTGATATTGATATTGTCGAGCTAATCATATTGGCAAGATATATTGGACCCTGAAATAACTCCGATGGCTAGTATGCATATACTCACTCGAAAATGATGATAAATCAACCGTACTTCTACTTATTTTACCTCTGAATAGCAGATTAAAGAGAAGAAATGCTAATCAGCACTCGAGTTACGATTTTACGTAGTGAGCGCTGCGTTCGCAAGACATTTTCAGGCCATGGTACGACCCAGCTTGGCCATCCATGGATGATGGTGGTTCGGAACTGGGTCTGTCAGTTGATGTCAACAATGGGGCAGGTAGCCTTTAGAGAGACCCCTCAGTAAATAAAATTTATGACAGATACATAGTACCATATGATAATTATATGTGAAAAACAAAACATCAAAACTTTGATCGGAAGAGCTGGCAGACGACACGGTTTTTGACCAACGGCGAGTCCTGGTGTTTGTACTTGGACCGATGTAGTCGTGTGTATGGAGTGGGTCTGCAAAGCTGTCTCCTAACAAAATCAGTGAATGCATAATATAATTTAACCATGATTGAGAGGTTGATCAACTTGCTTGAATACACCAAATGTTTAATGATTTCGCGTGATCATGGTTATTTCTGTTAACTCTTTCAAAAATAGACTTGACACACATTGGAACACGACTGTTGATAGATTTTGGTACAGAGATGGGTGGTAGCCGGAAGCGGAAGGAAGTAAGTTCACGCTGGAGGAGCTTATAAGTCTATGACTTAGTGCTCAAATCAGAGGTATTCAGGTATATCCGAGTTGTATCTACGAATCGGTGTTTATCTTAATTCGTCACCCTCTGACTGCGAACATTTATATAACCAAATGACTATTGTGCAACGCATGGTGGTTGTCCCGGGTTAGGCAAAATTTGACACAATTATAAGCTACTAGCATATTTATTACCCGTCCCCTCACACTTTTTTTCACACCTACAGTCACCCCTCCCCCAGACTACGGTGCGACTCCACTACATGGCACGATCTTATCCCCCTACCCCTCCCCCTCCAAACAGTGTCACCCTTCTTACAGTGGCAGGGCACCATTTCTGACATAACCATTGGTTCGGACCCAGGAACACAGGGAAACGCACGGAGCCGCGGATGCACGGAATTTTTTTGCTATAGACGAACATTGCTCTAGATACCGTGCATGTGTTGCTACTCTCAACTCATCTGATTTGAGCGTTTGATATTTATCACCAGATTATACAAATCTGGAATCGAGGTATATCAATTGGCAATGACCGCGACATGTATACACCATATACTTGTTCGTCTGGAATTCATATTTAGAAACTGTCGACCTGTAGTTTCGGTCAAGCACATTAAAGGTGTATGTGTATCGTTCATGGTATCGCGTAAAAGGGGATGTACAAAGCGAGGAGACCATTCATAGAACGGGTATTGAGAATTTTTTTTTGCAATATTTTTTATTCCGGTGGAGAAACAGTTCAATGGAATATATACAAGTTGCAGTCTGTATGACCAACCCAATTCATATCACTCCACATGTGTACCACACGCGCGACACATTGACAACTCTTTAAAATTCAAATTTGACAACTCTTTAAAATTCAAATTTCTCAAATGGTAAAATTTTGCTAAAGTTTTTCTTAAGATTCTCGATACCATGGGGTAGATTTGGTGAGAACGGTTTCTAGATCCGTTTTTCATATAGACACACTAAAAGGACTAAATTAATTGTGAGATTTTCGAGCACATAATGTAAATAATATAGAATCATCCTAGCAGTGATATTCATCTGGACCACCTGTCTCGGAACGAATATTTACACTCCATAAAAATAGCTAACCCTTTTACTCACGTACTGTTTCATTAAAAGTCACTTCAAGGTATTGATATTAGGCAACATTTTCTTAGGTTTTCAAGATATATATACATTTTTTGTTTTTAAGCCTCCGAATAAGATCAACTCATATGTTATATTCGCAATTCTAATACTTTTCACGCGTGTTCGGAGATCCAAATGAAAATTTCATGCCAAAAATCTTTAGCCATTAGGTATTCAAAGTTCCTCATATCAAAAGCGGTTTACTATTTTTACTCATTAATATAGTCATATGATGCTGGTATATGGTGCAGTTATGAAATTTCGCAAGAAAGGTTTGGGTCATATCTGAACGTAATAACTACAAAGACAACCAAATATTATAAAACTGATAATTAAAACATTTATAAATACAAAGTGTGATGAATATGTACAACAATAATAAGATAATGAACCAATTCAAAAAGTTATCCGTTTATCGTTTCATAATGCTGATTGACAGAACCTTAAATATCATTCGCTTTTCTGTCAAATATTTGTTCTTGTCCAATATAACTAAACATATGAAACAATTTGATGATATATACATAATGAGATTTCTTTTCCAAGTGTTCTTGTGAGGTTATTTATATAAGAACCTCGCGCGGTAGTCGATCGTCGATGTGTTTTTAAATGAAAGTGTATACATATGCCCACTATTGCACAAATAACATCAGTCTTACCTATATCTTAAATAAAACGTTCATCCAGTACGATGTTATTGATTCATTTCAACATTAATACACCCCATGTTGAAGTAGCTCCATTTGCCGCCAGCGGCTTGCTTCCTGTGTAATGCTGTGTAATGCTGTAGTGCCGAAAGATCAAATCACAAGTGTTTATGTGCAAAGTTTTTTTAGAAGCACTTCCTATGAACGATGTTGTGTCCCGACTCGTCATATTCCTGTTTGGATATCCACATCGACTGGAAGGTTGAGAGAGAACCAAGGATGGATCCACCGATCCACACGGAATACTTCCGCTCCGGGGGTGCAATGACCTTGACCTTCATACTGGAGGGCGCCAGAGAACCGAGTTCCTTCGACATGCGATCAGTAAAGCCTGGACAACAAAGACAGAAACGGATAAAAATTCAGATTAAAGAATGTTGCCGAACAGATATAGCAATGGAATGAACTAAATCATAAAATATTCCAAAGAGAACCCACCAAAGAGGTGAAGATAACTGGATTAAATGGAACAAACTCTCTGCCATAGAATGCCAAACGTTTATCTCAGAATCATGTCAAACACGATCTCAGCGTTCTGACTGACATTAGAATAATGCATAATCCCGTAATCCCAAATCCCTTCACACTAATATGCACCCAAATATATATCATACAAGATCAGTGCAATCGAATGTGTTCGTATCTTTACAATAAAACTTATACGTTCCAAATGGATTATGTACAATGATGAAGTATTTTATTTTTCCAATGGATATGTATACCACGGTCCTCAACCTAGTTTTAAATGGAATCGAGCAATACAATTACCCATACCTGGGAACATGGAACTACCACCAGAGACAACCACGTTAGCGTACAGGTCACGTCTGATGTCAAGGTCACACTTCATGATAGATTCATATGTCAGCTCGTGGATCCCGGCGGACTCCATTCCTGAAAAATAACAACCGCATCGGTGTTTGTATTGATATTGTGATAAATAAATGTCATAAACTTACAAAAGTAGATATACTGAATGTTGAAGACTATTATATTCTTTAGAAAAAAAAATTATTGCATATGTATATATTCGCTTAGTGTTAAGCATTACGCCATACCATATCACCATGTATTCAATAAATATAGGGCTCATCTACGGAATGGCATATTTCTGCCATTTGTATCTCGAAAAAGTCGTAGGGAGTGTATGCTGGATGTTGTATATGTTTGGGCGGATAGCCAGGCTATCTGACGTGGCGCGTCATTCAGAGTGGCAGCAAATACCATGAAATATATTTTTCTCACGATGTGCTCAGCCGTTTATCTACATATTAAGTATAGACATTTTGGTGGTTTGTGACCATCTTGTAGCACATTTAGATTTCCAGAAGACCCATATACGTTCTTCAGCAAATTCTAATAACGTTCACTCACCAATGAAAGATGGTTGGAAGAGAGTTTCTGGACCTCGGAAGCGTTCATTGCCTATAGTAATAAGTTGTCCGTCCGGAAGTTCGTAGCATTTCTCTACACTGGTAGAAGTTGCTGCAGTTTCCATTTCTCGACTGAAGTCCAGTGCTATGTAACATAGCTTCTCCTTTATGTCTCGAACGATTTCTATTTCCGCTGAAAAATACAAAATAGCAAATAAGACTACACGAATATGCACATTCTATAGTATATTCCGTCTTCGAAATTAAATCGAGAACCAGCAGATTCTGGAGAAAAGCGTTAAGAAATATCCAAATCTGAGTATTAAACAGGAAGAATCCAATAAACTAAGGTACTTACAAGAGGTGGTGAAGTTATATCCCCGTTCGTGAAGGATGCGTCCCAGGTATGTGGTCAGATCACGTCCAGCCAAGTCCAGTCTTTTGATGGCATGAGGCAGGGCGTAGCCTATAGGATGAACCCATATTGTTCGAAATATAGTTATGCTAAACGGAATTATTCTGCTATGTATGCTTTTTGACAGGGATTCTTAACTTTATTTCATGTTTCGATGTCCCCACAACGTGTCATTTGTAAGTAAGACAAAGAGATGCACCGCTACCATCACGTTACAATACAGGTAGGAACTTGAGCCGGTATGCATGTTTATGTTAATTACGTTGAAAATATTTTTACATTAAATAGTACTAGTTATATGGTATATCCAAGAATATCTCGATTTACCTTCATATATCGGTACAACGTGAGAGACTCCATCCCCGGCATCAAACACTATCCCAGTGGTTCTGCCTGAAGAGTACAAGGACAAGACCGCCTGGATTGCCACGTAAAAGGCCGGTGTGTTGAACGTCTCAAACATTATCTGTAAGTATACAATTGAAGCACCATCTGAATATCTCCAAACGAAATATACTTTTTCCATCCGGATTTAAACTTATAAATCGATAAAGTGCATATTTGAACAAAGAGATAATAATCCACGTATTCTTCCGAAGTGTCAGTGGAGAGTAATTGCTCCAGTCTCCAAGTAGCATAAGAGGAAGAGAGATTCAGCTAAACAAACCAAATTATTGCTCTTCACACGAACGTAATTATTCATGAGACCCATATGTGATTGATTTTTGTATTTTGTTCTCATACTCTCCAAAAAAAACCTCCAACAAACTCCCTATTTCAGAGGGCCACCTACTAAGAAAAAACGTATACCGTTGTTGAACAATTTATATGGTACTGCATAATGCCCGCTACATAATTGTGAATATACAATGTTTGAAATAATGAATGGATAAACTGACTATATTTTGGATCCGAATATTGTCTAGATTAAATTCAGAGACATACCTGGGTCATTTGTTCCCTATTAGCTTTTGGGTTAAGTGGGGCCTCGGTTAACATAACTGGGTGATCCTCTGGAGCCACACGTAGCTCGTTGTAGAAGGTGTGATGCCAAATCTTCTCCATGTCGTCCCAGTTTGTTACAATTCCATGTTCCACAGGATAGCGAAGGCTAAGAACGCCTCGATGGCTCTGAGCCTCGTCACCGATATAAGAATCTTTTTTCCCCATTCCTACCATCACTCCCTATAGTACACAATGTGCATGAGATAAGGTTTGCAATGAAAGGAATATTTACTGTGCCCACATTGCCTTTAAAATGTTTGGCAACTGTTAATCAGGAGACTATTTTGCGGAATTTGAATGTGTATACAACTCACAATTCCATATTGTTCATAATACAGAATGTTGGAATTTTTATTGACGGTACAGTGAAATTATTTTTTTTCATTTAGCTGAAACTTGTTCGCTTCCCTTTCGTCAATTTGAATTATTTTCTCAAATAACAGATATTCGGGGAGAAGAAAAAATAACAGCTAGACTTAATAACGCATAGGTAAGCGATTCATAACAATAATTACTCTGTCTATTTATATAATCCTTACCTCGTATCGTGGCCTGCCAACTATGGCGGGAAATACGGCTCGTGGAGCGTCGTCGCCCGCGAACCCCGCCTTGCACATACCAGACCCGTTGTCGATGACAACACTGGCCACTTCATCGGCTTCAAGGTTGAATGGCATTTTGGGTATTTATTCTGCGGATGATAAAATGCCGAAAATCAATAAGTTCCGTAATTTCTCATGAATGAAATGATGGTACGTAGTATTTCAAACAACGATATTGGTTCAATCATGTACGATGTAAATACCGTACTCCAATGTATCATACAGAAATACAGATTGTGTCTAACGAATGTGGCACTTATATAACCCCGCCCCTTCAAATGGACGTGTATTTAAGAGTGAAAATTGCTGTTTCAGTTAAAACAACTTTTAAAAGGGAAACGAAACCAAACATCCATAAAATCTACAATCACAATGGTTGTAATTGCAATATATAAGTTTAATTAATATTGTACATAGAGTTATTGTTACAATGCAGTTTCTTAGTAAAACGGATAATCAATTTACTGCTGTAAAGTTGGTTTCCTACCTTTCTCTGTGTTCGTATATTCTTGAACAGCGTTTCCAGTCCCTTTCTGCTCGTTGAATTGCTTCTAAAAGCTCTTGTTCTGTGAAAGTCGTTGTCACTGACCATTTTCCCCGGTATATATAGCAGAAAGTTGGAAGTTCTTGGAAAGATGTAGTCACCAAATGATGGTCTCCAAATAAGGTTAATACGTGCCATATATGGTAAAAGATCTGACTCAAGGTACTGTTTCACGTAGATTTACCTGGAAAGACTGATTCCAATGTGCCTGACCAGCAATATTACTATCATACGAGTAAGCGGTATATTTAAACTGTAAACAATATTCATGAATGTAGCTGATTGATCAACATACTGCGTTGTACTTGAGTCACCATACATAGAGTGGTATTACACCACCAGGTTAAATTATAACGGCTGGACTGGATTAATATGATATCCAAAATAAAGAATGACCGCAGTGCTCCACATTTCAGTTTTACTTTTAACATGACTCGTCAAGCATTAAATATCGCTAGGTTGTATGAATAATATATTGAAGGTACCGATTAAAAGGCAGAACACACTGTATATTATTGTTTTTCGCATAGATTTTCGCATAGGTTTTTCTTAAATAGGCTTGTAACGTCTACGCGATATGCACTGAGATATATTCTAGTAGACAGCTAAGAGCTTAATGCTCTATTCTCGGTATGTGTTTCGACCTAGTTAGAACAATATCGCACTTCAACTAAAGATAATCTGATAAAAACATGTGTTAGCCAACTTAACTTGATTTTTATAACTCTAAATAATCGCGCAAAACTATCCCGTTGATTATTAAAGCTAATTTATCTGTTGAATAAGCTCATTTAAGCCAACATATGTCTGCACTGTAGTCGTTTATTAAAACAGCCGATATCGTTATGACAAATAGAGGAGCTGTGCTTTCGACCGATCTGTCTAGCTGTAACGCATGCCTGGGGCCGGGTATCAGCATCTTCATTTTATCCAGCCAATTTCGAAGTGGGAACGTAGAAATTCGCTCCATAAAATGAAGATGGGTATGAACCGCTCACTTGCCAACCCCTTTTACGGTTATACTTGGTTTACAACCGTGTGTACACACCTACACAGTAAAGCTAAAATATGACTATTGATTCATGTCTATACAGGTCACCATGTGAGCATAACTAAAAATAGCTATCAGTGAGCTCAATGCCATGTGCTCGTATACGGAGCGGTTGGTTAGGCAAGCTCACTGCTAATGTCTGTCCATTTTAATTATTCGTCTACTTTGGAGCTTGTCAAATATCAGTAGTTAACTCTGCATAAATTATCTTTTTTGCAGCGTGTAATACAAACTGAATTCTACAAAAGGACTACCATTTCTCCGTGATATCGATAATATATGATATCACGCTTGAAATAACTTTGTAATTCTCTCCATATAAAACTTCAGAACATTTTTGTCATGTGCCGAGCATCAATTACATAGAGAAACGTCATAATATATTCATATGGCACAAAGGTCATTGATTCCGTATTAAGTAATAACTGGCGGTCCGTTGGAGTGTCACCTATATCCCCATCCTCGCTAAAACCAGGGGTATCTCTATCTCTATGATAGATATAACGTTCGCCTTTGGCTCACAAATAGAAACCACGACGTGGTGAAGATGCTATATCCCATGCCCAGTGAGATTGCCGAATTATAAACCACACACACCTCTAAGACCGTACACGGCATTGTCGACTTTTGTGCTAGTGAACACGAATACATTATGATGCCTCCCTATATGTAATTGAGGCCCGGTACATGAAAGAACTGTACTGAAGTTTTATATGGAGAGAATTACAAAGTTATTTCAAGCGTGATATATTATCGATATCACGAATCATTTTGTAGAGTTCAGTTTGTTCTTCATGCTGCAAAAAATTTATGCAAACTTATCTACTGATTTTTTACAAGCTCCAAAGTAGACGACTAATTAAAATGGACATCTGGTAGAAAATAGGTGTATATATTCCATTTCCAAATATATTGGGCACTTCTCGTGATTCATTTCATATCAGGTGAGGTAGTTCTAATGTAATAACCAAATGATACTCAGGATGATAACCAATGATTCAACTATACACTGGAAATTTTTTATTCATTTCAATCGAATTTCATGGATTTTATTCACTGATCATTGAGCTAAAGCCGAGTCACACAGCAAGTCAAAATATCTGATACGAAACCTGCTTACATATTTAGCATTCCGTCCCTTTTTGGCGTATCTGCCTTGAAGTGACCATAATCTGCCAGTGGGCCAATAGTATTTTCTCATCAAGCCAGTAATACGAATAAAATCATCCAATCTCTTTTCATCCCGCCCTCTTGTATCGTTTTACGGATATGTCATGCCGGATAATTATAAATTACGCAATCTGATTTTCGACCCTGAGACAGGGGTCTTTCCCGAGAGGATAGTTAAACCAATAATTTGAAAATTGAACAATCATATTGATTACCCGGTACTAGATTAGTTGTATAAAATTCGCCCTGCATGGACATGCACGATGCTGGAAATCAAACCAAAGCTGTATTTAGGAAAGAAATATATTTGCATTGTTTTAGCATCTTCTTGCTGGCTAAATCCGATGTCGGTGAACGCATATTTTAGAAACGAAATCGTGGTCTCCCTTGTTTTATAGATGCTGTCTGGCGATGGTCGGTGAGAGGCATCTACGGCATTCCCCAGTCCTCTGTATAGTAACTGACCATTTCCGCTCAGAAAGGCTGCTGAGGAGCTCTGACCAATTACTGATCTCACTGTACTGACTCAGTACAGCATCGTCAGCAGGAGCTGTACATGTCAAGTACGGTTGAGTTAATTATAGATCCCAAGCCGTTACTGTACATTTCAAGCCGTACTGCACAGAGCCGTCCAATAAAATAAAAGACCTTTTTGAACAATGCTGATAGGTAGGGAACTGCACAGTAGTGAACGGTTTCCTGTATACAGGCCCGAGGAATTTATACGAGACTGGGCAATATTTTCTGGCAGGGAGCGGAGTGTGTATAAACCAAACCTCCAGAAAATTTCCTCTCTCTCCTTCTCACATCCCCTCCTCCATCTTAGATTGCTAAGGGCATTTCACGTTTCACTAAATACTACGAGCAGTTTCTACGTATGATCGTGCCATGCGTTCGGATGATGCCCCTCCTCCTTCTCGCTATGTAATTGTTTATGAACTCATACACTGAAAAAAAAATTCTTAAAATTTAAGAAATATTCCCCCACCAGCGGAATATTCCTTAAAATTCAATAAGGAATATTCCCTACCATGTTAAGAAATTTAATCAGATTGATTTGGGATGTGAAGTTTTTGATTGAACAAAATACTGGTTACTTACTTTACAGGTAAATGCCAGTCAAATATTATTTAACTTACGGAGTTAATTTGTATCGATTATCCACTATACAGAGCTGGAGATATGTGTTAAAGTATCTACTGCAAACTCCAGAGAACTGAATCCCATTCATTGGGATTCCTTTTGGTTCCAGTTTCTCTTTCCCGATGGGCAATTTTTGATTTCGAGAAACCAACTGGAAACTATAACGTTTCAGTTCCTAACTGGTTTCCGCGGTGAATGCTATTAATGTTGACTGCTTCAACTTTTGCCATAACTTCAGCAAAACCGGGAAAGTGACATATGAGCGGAGTAGAGATACCACAGGTTCCAAGACAGCGCCTGTTTTTCTGTTGTTGTTGTTGTTGTTGTTGTAAGAATGTATGTGCCATAATCCCATCTTTGTATTATTATTTTTTTCACTCCTTGCAGTAAAACAAGGGGGACCATCTGGACCGAGTATTCGTCAGATGGAATCAGCAACATTTCCCCCGAAAATATCTCAAAGAGTTGACATACGATCATTTGAGACATTCCAAAGCAGGGTAAAATCTGGATGGAGGAAACCATCCATGAATTGATGTGATATCTGACGGTCGTAATTCATGAATTACGACCGTCAGATATCACATCAATTCATGGATGGTTTTCTCCATCTAGGCAAAATCATCAAAACGAGAACTACTGGAAATCCAGGAGGCTTCCAGCCAAACCTAGAAGGCTGCCATCTTTACAGCCTAAGGAACGACGTCCCAAGATCAAACCGTTACCCAAAACACTACCATGTGCCGTTACTGGGCAAATTTCTGTGCAAGGCAGCTTACAAAAGCTGAAAAGAATTTCTTTTCAGAGGGTTAAACCACTGCCCAATGTGATGCTGCGTAGTCCCACTGTCAACGAGTGTGAACCTGTGAGAGAGACCGATGAAGGCTTCTAAGACCTGCCGGAGCGCGCAGATCTCCTCAAACCTTTCGCCGCAAGTTTAGATCCAATAAAGTCGGTCGAGTTTTATCGGGACAACTATGCCAATACGAAAGATATATACGTCCCCAGGCGCGGTCAAGTCTCACAAGCGGTCTTACTAAGACATCTTCGCAACGAAAAAGAAGCAAACTGAGTTGGGATTGGCCCTTGGCGATCTGGAAGAAACATGGGATGAATTTTTCGAGACTTATTTGCGACATGACACTTTTGACCCGTCTAAATGGCCCTGGAACATGGATAATGCAAGTTAACGAGCCAACAATTCTTTGACGAGCTTTACTGTACGTCATGATCAATGGAATGCGTTTTTGCCTTTCGGCCTTGGACTTCTTTATATTCCGTATAACAATATGTTACAACTTTAAAAATCTCACAACATAATCAAAAGGATATTTTAAAATTTCAGTTTTCTCTGTGTGTCTCTTGATTGCTGATTTCGTACACTGATGAGATCTAGGGCCTACCACACAGTTACACCTTGCCTGTCTTTCAGGTATAAGTGCCCTTGGGAAGACTGCTTTAACATTGGTCACTATCAAGCTGGAATACAGTTCATTCAATATATTAGAAACGTTTTGGGAATTTCACTCAAGATAACTGCTCAATGGTGGTTTTGTGCAAATGTGTTAATGACGTAGTCTTGGCAAGTATAATAATAATAATAGACTAGTCCCATTTTCAGAAAATCGGAGTTGTTAACCTTGTCTGGACTCGGCGATTTAGCCCCCCCCCCCCCACTAAATATTTGTTGTTGTTTTTTTATGAATATTTGTATTCATTTTCAATGTAATCCTCTTACACACTTATATACACATTATACATTGTGTGACAACAAAGAGCACTTAACAACGATTACATAATAGTTGATACAATTTCTCTCATTGTGAAAAATAAATACATATGTAAATATTAATATATTTCCTCTCTTTATATTGCAGTGGTACACGTTCCTAGAGCTCTTCTGTTATGCGTTGTCATTGTGTCACTTTCCCTGCCAATCCTCACACACCCCTCTCACATCAGCTCTCACAACGTTCTGAAGAAATTTTCGAAAAGACACCATCTTTTGTTGAATTTATGCATTGTCTGTGCTGTGCTTGCGATATATCGTTCCGCCTTGTAATGAATTTCGAAAATATTCAATAGAGCCTGTATATGAAGTTGTTTGGATTCGGTCTTCTTGTTAATGATACATTTCTTAGTTAACAGCATAAGCGTGTTGAGGGCACATTGGTCTTTATCCCACCCATTATTATTTTGTCTGAAGTAATGTGTGCCCTCAGCTTAGCCAATTTTAAAAGCCATTTTTCTAACACCCCCATTTTTGCATTTGAACATTCTATTGATAGGTGTTCGAGGGTTTCAATATTATTTCCACAGTGTTCACATTTATCATCTTCGACATAGCCTATTTTGTGTAGAAAAGATTTAGTTGCCACTATTCGGTGTAGAATTGTATATTGAATCTCTCGCAATGATGTACATTTGGTACAGTGGATAGTAGAAGAGTGTACATTATCTCAGTGAATTCTTACTGTGTGAAATAGTGGAATATTGTGAAATATTGTTCTTACTCTTTGGGATAGGGAAATGAAATCTCCAATAATATATCTTGGGGTCAAGCTCTACAAGAAAAGCTTACAAAAATTAAAGCTGGACTGTGATGACTCCGGAGTTACGTCATATTCTTATTCTGCATTGGTCGATTTTTCGGTCAGATTTTCCGAATTTTATATTTACGCAATTTCTCCGCAAAAACTGCATGATAAATCAGTAAATATGACTGTGATGTGAAATAAAATAGTTTTTGCCCACTTTTCATCACGGAAAAGCAGAAATTTTGAATAAATATGACGAAAACATCACTTTTCTGGTACTCCACTTGGCCGCCATCTTGAATTTACCCATGATCCTCTGCTCGGAGGTTATGCAAATAGGCTCAATTTTTTGTTGTTCCGAAGATAGAGCAGAAAGTTTGGTAGGGGAGGAGGTGGGGGGGGGGGGGGCATTTTGCCCCACCCCCCAGCCTCCAGACCGGAATTTGGCCCACAGAGGTTTCGTCTAGTCCGAGTTGTCTTCCTTGCCTCCAGATGGCAGCACGATCGATGCCAAAAGGGGAATTCCCACAGCAGCGTCGTTATTTAGTGAGTTTATTTTTTTGCGGAGATATACTGGACACGCTCGACCCTGTGGTTGCACTGATCCTAGACTCGTCATAATAACAACACCTATAGGTTACCTTTATTACTATAGCTCTTACTTCCCATGGATTCATGTATTTTTGTCGTGCCAATACGGTTTTGGGGAAACCTGTATGACTATGACGAAGGTTCCCTACTTGCCATTTATGCTGGGCATAGTGCTGGTGATATTGTCGGGGACCCTTCTGCGGCCCTGCGGCTGGAAGTGACCGTCACATAACCCGGAAGTAACCTTTGACCCGGATGTGACCTGTGACCCGAATGTGACGTCATCGCGACGTCACTGCGCTAGGACCCCACCCGTCGAATCCTCATTTTCCGGGAATTACCAGAAATTAATGATATGTAAGTAGGTCAATAGGGGCCCAGATCCACTTATATTTCTACTAACGTTGAAAAAGAAAGCGGTTCTATCGACGACCGAGGCGGGAAAAGGGATAATGGCCCGTAGCGGGAAATACGTTGAACCGATATACAGTTGAACGTTTACTCGGTCGTAAATAAATTTTTTCCTACACATCAGTATTACATGTTTCATTTTGATAACTTTTAAGGTTGGTTCTGTCAGTTGTAGATTTTAGTGTAGATATATAGAAACATATGCGCGAGAATAATAATGTATCAAAACAGTGCACCTTAACACTGAAGTTTCCACAAAGACACAGGTTATATTCCAGTGAGACCTGCATATGGCGTATACATATCTCGCCTAGTAGCATTTGCTAGATCCTGTGTTAAATGTGACGATTTTAATCAACGTCACAAAACATTGTTGCAGAAACTTATAAAACAGGGCTATTCCACCAAGCGCCTCCACTCAAAGTTTCTCAAATTTGGCGATACATATCGCATGCTGATAGCAAAATACGAGCGTAGCATGCAAGATCCCCGGGGTTAGGGGCAGTATGATGAACCCATGTGCTTCAAGATCCTCATGGTGCTCATATGAACAGTCACAATCAAAACGTGACTGAGATACATCATTCTCTAGATGACGACTTTACAACGATTATTATGGATTAAGAATACTGATCAGCTACACGGATTTTATATTTTTGGAACATCATGATGTCTTGTCGGCATCATTGAAAACTGTTGACCGCTCCTCTCGTGCAGGAAACTAGCCTATTTTTATGTATACTAAGATTGTCTTTTTAACTTTGGTGCTAATACTGTTATATGGAATGTAGAATAGGTCTTTGGATTATGGACGCGGATATTCTCTAATGGACGACGGCTGAATTATGAATGACGGACTAGACGCTTGTAATTAACCAGTTCTACGTTCAACCTATTATTAATTCTTTCCAAGTACCACAGCGTTTAATTGAAAAAGGCCTACAATTTAGTTGCAGGAGAGAAAACCTCGCTTCTCTCAGATATTCATATCCCGTCTCTTGGGTCATATTAGTTTCGTTTTACCATGTGGTTATACGTATAACCAGTTAAAGGTTGAACGTAGGACCAATAATAGGTTTAACGTTTATGTCTATGCAAGTATCAATATTGCTTGAATTCCAACTGAAAACGTTGAACTACATTCTGGGTAAACGTTTACTCTCATTAAAAATTGGTTTAACGTTGAACTGATAAGAGGATGAACATTTACTCCCCGAAATCGGCCGTTTTTACAGTGTGGTTGGCAAGATCGAAGAAGTGGTAAACATAACGAAATTTCATTACTGATGAGATTAAGCTATGTGTTCAAGGGTTTGGTTCGTTACGACATGACCTTCGCGTTTAACTGTTAAATCTAACAGACATATACAGTTGCTTTGTCCGCAGTTTGTCGTGGACCGTCATAATTTCAATGCCTCGCCAAAACGTTTCGCACTATCAGTCAGCTGAATGAGAAACTAGACTCGTACCTTGCCGTGAGGCTCACAGAGATCATATCTCCAGGACTCTGATGGCTAGGTACGAGTTTAATGGAAACCTTGTCCTTATATTTCACAATAATATATATAGATATGGTGCAAACATGTTGGAACCATATACAATGAATATATACTTAATTAGCTTGTATCGCAACGGTCGTTGTAGATTGTGTGAGTGTCTGGTTTGGTGGGAATCATTGAAGATACTCGTAAGGGATATCACGTCCCCGTTCGTTTAAAACTTAATCTATGATTCATGGTCTGAGGCAAGTGTGCTGGTGGGGATGGGGAGTGTTAAATCGGGGGGGGGGGGGACTATGGATGAAGATTTACCTCTATTTATATGGACTCGTCCCAGGTATCTCTTGTCACCATTTATTTATCTTGTTACTTTCATTAGGACAAACAGATTTATTTGGCAAAGCTTCAGCACCAAAACAACTTTAGTGCGCATTTATGAACTTTCTCCACTCAACCCAAATTTTAATGTCTGTATCAGTCATATAATGTAACCAAAAGTTACCGGCCATAGACTCGACATTAGCATTCGTCCGATAACTGTACCGGAATGTCATGATACATTTATCCGTTTCATTCATCATTCAGAATGTCCAGAATGGAATAAAATGAAACACTGAATATATTGAACTAATTTGAATACATTGTAGTAACATTGCGGACGGATTCTTTGAAGAGACAGCCAATGAACGAATGACGAGTTGATGCTGACAATACAAATTCGGGAAATGGGGGAGGAGGTTTTGGTGTTCGGAGACACGGGGATGTCTAACACGAACACTGGCATGTAATTTTACAGGGTATGAAATATATGTCTGGCTCTTCATACGCTCAAATATGGACATATTCAGAGAGGCCATTAGTCGTATGTCCAATTTCATTGAAAGTCGGTAAAGAACAAGTGAGAAATGACTACATTGTAGTCAAAACCTGCGGCAGTGGCAATAATACAGTGAAAGACATATCAGCAGAGGTAGTGGTAATTGTAGAAAAAAGCGCCATCTGCCAGTGTTTTATGCCAAGGGATGAAATTTTCAACTTGTAACCCACAATTGTAGGGATTGCGTAATAGTTCTGATGCCATATATATATATATATTCACTTTCCCCATTCAAAATCCGACGATTTTGACTCTGCCGTTTCGTCTATACTGAATTGACAGACGAACTCACCATGATCGCTTTGGCAATGTTTTGGTACAAATATCGTCTATGCCAAGTTTCAAAGCATTCGGTTCAGTCGTTACCTTTTGCAAATCAAAAAGGCTTTCAAACATTTGTAAATCCAAATAAATTTCGAGGATTTAGTCATAGCGCGAAAATCTGCGCTCTTCAGTCTCCCTTCTCGGTTAATTTGCCGATCAAAATGGAAAATTTATATTTCCTTCCAAGTTATTTTTCAATAAATTTAGTATCGGGTCTATCACTTCGATCTGTGGCGATTTAAGGCTTTATCGAACAGGCATAATGACACTTTTTCACTATTCAAATTGAGGCCTGTTACAGTCTTGATATTCGATTAAAATAATTAATTAGGTTTCTGCATTTACGTTCGTTATCATCTGCGAACTAAATTCCTTGCCACTCTTTTCCACGCAGCAAGTCAATACCAAGACATGGTTTGCTTCTTCTATATAAATGATTAACTATTTCATTCTTAGCAAATATCATCTCATCTGACATGTTCGGCCAAGCCTTTTCGAAGGTTGCTAATTTTATTAATTTCTTTTCTTTAAAATCAAATTCTGCAAACAAGAAACATTTCTAGTTAGTATTTATGGATATCATCCTATACTCAATTTGCGAATATGTTTGTCATTTCGAAGGTGATTCAAGTGCGAAGTTTCGGGGCTAGTTCACTAAACAAGGTCTGTGTGTAAGAGAATGATGTCGAATTCTCGTTATTATCTTTTGATACATCAAATTGTTGCATTCGCGAAAATGACCGCCAAGTTAAAGTCAATGCGAAAGGTATCTAAGTATCGAAATCAAACTCGAAAACCCCTCCAGGAAAACAAAGGCCCTAGCTTTTGGCCACGAGGTCAACATCTATGGCCAGTATCTGCAATATATGACGTAAACTGATTGACAAAGTAACGTAAATTTTGTATAGAACCAGTAAATTCTAGCAGAAATGGGCTCCGACTTGAGAGAATGACGTCAAATGTAATATGTTTCTGCGCATTGTCTGCTGATACACATAAGTATTGAATTTACAGAAGTGATTAATGCTATTCTAAAGGGATTCTGAGTGCGGAAGAGGACGGGAACATCAATACCAGCGAATTTAGGCCCTGGCTTGCGAGAATGAGGATAGAGAGGCTGCGCTCTGAAAGAGAATCATTCAAAATAGCTATTTGCCAAATGTCATGCAACCGAAAGTGCACAATATAACTGCACGGCTGCGAGGTATTGTTCGCGCACAGGGCTGTCCAACTCATTAAATACTGCATAGTCATTTCTGTCTCTTCGAAGTGGGCTACCGTTTGAAATTGTCCGGTAATGAGTGAGTCCATCTGAATCCTTTCGTCAGCAAAATAAGCATTCAAGATTCAAGATTTTATTGTACAAACACCAGTCAAAGGCAGAGTACAAACTTTAAGAGGAATACAACTAGAGAAACAATGGAACAGTGACATGAATATTAATATTTATATATATGTTATATCTGAGAGATATGTTATATCTGAGTGTTACCGTTGATATTAGAACCTTGATTTTTGGCATTAAAGTGCATCAGGGGACTGTTACCAGCATGTTTCGAGCTGACCTACTTTTGATGAAAATTTCTGGTGATTTTTGATTAAAATCGCTGGTGAATCTAACTTGAGCCGTGCCCATCTTAATATAGGCAGGATTTCAACTGGGGGTCCAAGAGTTCAGCGTGCGTCAGAGTCCTAATGCCTACCCAACTTCTTATGTCCTGTGACGTTATTCACACTGGGCATGAAGGTGCATTAGGGGACTGTTGCCAGCATGTTTCGAGTGGACCTACTTTTGATGAAAATTTCTGGTGATTTTTGATTAAAATCGCTGGTGATTCTAACTTGGGCCGTGTCCATCATAATATTGGCAGGATTTCAACTGGGGGTCCAAGAGTTCAGTGCATGTCGGAGTTCTGATGCCTAACCTACTTCGTAGGTCCTTTGACGTTATTCACACTATTCTCATATATAATAATTAACGAAGCAATAATTCATTCCACCGAATATAGTTGCAAATGAATTCGAACGCGCTTGAAGACATGTGAGATCGGAGGTTGAAAAGAAAAGTGTGGCAGAGATCACACTCTCCTAGCGCATGCGCATTTCAAAAAGTCACAAGAACAAGAACAAGAACAAGAACAAGAACAACAACAACGCGAGCCTCTCGTAGACCTGCGTGCCGCAGGTAAAAATGAGCGTTCTGAAAGGGCGCAATATCCTGCACTACGAGCATTAGTTGGCTTAGTTGTTAAGCTATGTTTTTCTTCCTGCATGCCCTAATTTCACCAATGCTATATTGTGTGTTTTACTATATCTTATTAGCATTTCCTTTTTTCATAGGTGCATGTTATAACGCAATTAATCGAGTATAATCAGTTTTAGTACGTACTATTACACTTATAACTGTATTGAAATTCAATTTATATCCAATGAGTCAAACAATATGTTGCTTAATTGTCACTGGCAGACATGATCTTGGACAATTTTTGGACGATTTTCTTTTTCTTTCTTCGAATTTCAATGTTGGGTTGATGCCAACGGCATGGAACTTAAACAACAAATCAACTTTACTTCTGCCAACCGTGCCAACCCAATCACAACGTTGGCACAACGTTGGCTGTCGACCATGAGCCAACCATACATTTTGCCGATCATGTAAACTCAAACTCAACATTGGTCCAACGTTGGCCATCGACCATGAGCCAACCATGACTTCTGCCAACCATGCCACCCAAAACCCAACGTTGACCCAACGTTGGTCGCCGACCATGATCCAACCAGGACATCTCCCAACCATGCCACCCAAACCCCAACGTTGGCCCAACGTTGGTCACCGA
Source organism: Hanleya hanleyi (assembly GCA_036873755.1). Taxonomy (NCBI): domain Eukaryota; kingdom Metazoa; phylum Mollusca; class Polyplacophora; order Lepidopleurida; family Hanleyidae; genus Hanleya; species Hanleya hanleyi. The sequence goes on from JAVTVY010037032.1 coordinate 125,071, forward strand.
CCATGAGCCAACCATGCCATCTGCCAACTATGCCACCCAAACCCCAACGTTGGCCCAACGTTGATCACCGACCATGAGCCAACCGCGACCATGAGCCAACGGTGCCGACCAAAGGCCAACGTTGGCCCAACGTCGTCGTGTTATCTGGGATATATGGGGTTCGTTTTGTACATTTGTACCTCTGACAAGAACAAATCCAGCCTATTATATAATCAATTCGCGCATCAACAATCACAAACAAGGAACAGGCAATGTTCAAGTATACAATCGTCAAGAACAGAGTAGTCTGGCGCGTCACTTCGATACGAGCAAGCTAGCGGAATTAACAGCCATGATAGCGTCAGGAGCAGAAAATGTCCGGGTTTGAACGAAGTTCCTCTTGGGCTAAGATAGCTCTGTTGTTTGTTACTCTAGCTACTTTGTTTCATATTATCGGATCCTTTACAAACTACTGGCAGTCCTATGATATTGGAAGTTACAGTGTAAATTCGGGTCTGTTCCGCGTCTGTTCTCCAACGTGTAAGGACGTGAGTCTATCGAGCTTTACAGTTTCTGACCAACGTAAGTATGACGTACATATCGCCTCAGTCTATTGTTATGCCCAAAGGAAGTTTTGCTATATATTTGGCAAGGTATTACGACCTCTTGTCGAGAACCATATGGTGAAAGAGAAACTAACGTCCGTGAACACTGATTCAGTGAAATGAAATCGTTTAAAGTAATCTCCCCGTAGCTTGTAGATCTTGTAATCTTGACGCGTCTGACGTGTCAGCCGATGTCACGTACAGGCGCCATCTAATGCGACATATGGACATGGGCGCCAGAAAAAAACCTTCTTCTTTTACCCGACTAAAAAGATCTTCTAAAGTAGCTACTTGATAAAAAGACTCTCTTAAAATCTTAAAATTTTTACAGTCGATCAGAATATATTACACCTTGGGGATGGTTCCTTTTTTCGTAAATGTTCGTGAGTTAATCGGGTATGGCCGATTCTACTTCTCCTGATCATGGCTTGATCGAAACGTTTCTGGCTATACTTAGAGGAATATATCCTACAGTTTGTTGAAACTCATCAAGTTTGTTATTATCCACAGCATCCCATAAAGATTGAAACAGCTTTCTCACATAAGCACAAATAGAGGGTCTGAAATCGCTATATGAGATTCTAACAGGATCAAACTCATTATCGAGGGCTGCCTTAGCCATTTCATCAGCTTTAGTATTTTGTGGAAGAAGCCGGAGTACCAGGAGAGAAACACTGCCCTTCGGCAAGTAACTGGTCCGGGATGGAGTGGGTCTTGGGTATTATTTCAGTGAAATAAAATATTGTTCATATCGTGACTTTGAGAAATTTTGTCTACCAGGTATGTCCGTCGGAAAACGTTAACGAAAGTATTTTGGCCCAAGAGACCCTTTTAAGCCACAGGAATGACCTCCCAATAATAAGTGGTGTGCTGAGGCGGTTTTGTTTTCTAAGAGCCGTAATTATTCCCATGAGCAAAGCGTGACAGAGATATACCGGTGTGGAGGCTAAGAATGTCCGGTGGCTACGAGTGTCCGATTTCTATCTTCTAACCCAGCTAGGACATTTTTCTTCACATTGGGGACAAGTGTCCGTCTTTGGTTGCAATAGAAAAAGGTACGAAAAGGGACACTAAACACCAGGACATTCTTATCCATCACAGCGGTACAATTGCTTTAAAAAATGACTTGAAAAATTAGTTTGATAATAGATATGGATTTGACCATGGGAACTCTCGGATATCTTGTTCGCATGATATCTACTTTATTTTATACCTGCTTGATGTTTTGTTCTTATATTGTCTGATTAATAAATGCCTTTCGATTATGGACACAGGAATTCTTTGTGGACGACAGCTGACTATTAAATGTCGGATCTGACGCTTATAAAGATATCAGAAAAATCATACACAACGGACTGTTTAATCATAGCATGGCATGAGTGAGTGAGTGAGTGAGTGAGTCACAGCATATCCGCATGTTCGTACATTCTGAACAATGCATTTCTTTGTCTGAAAGGCAGCAATCTAACCTGATAAACGGTTCCAGAATCATTAACTCGATGAAATGATTTAGCATATGATACTGGTTGGATATGAACTACTCAGATGCCGACTCACTACACAGATATTATGCAAATGGATCGAACTTCCGGGTATGCAGATTTCATTGGAATTACTATCCGCGAAAGGAAACATCACCATTTATTGCACTTATACCATCAGGCGTATTTGCGGCATGAGAGTGCTGGCACCAGTTACAACAAACTTACTGAAGCTCTGCCTACTCGACTCAACCATGTATCCAGTCGAGAAGATGAAAAACTTCAATTCATACACAGAGTGTAGAAACAATAGGAAACATATGCCTATACTAATATGAATCAAGTGTTTCAGGGTAATTTAGCAAGGTAGCCGTGTTTATCGCGTTTAGCCATTGGCAATGGCAACATTGGCAGGCAACCTCAAGAGAAGATGATCGTGGTGAGACAAAGTTTAAACGGACATGTTCATGCTGTGAGTTTTGACAGGTAATTACGAGACTACATGGTTTGTGGAGTAGTCTAACCCGCACCCTTACTGGGAACGTTTTCAAGATTCGACTTCAGGTTGCCTTTGAAGATTATACATAAAAGACCCGAGACGTTGTTTAAAAGAAATTGGTGTTTTATTCGTAATTATACTTTCTCATACAACAATACACAATCTAATCTCAAGCGCAGAGCAGTTCCCAGAAGCCAGATGTAATATACTTCTCTAGAATGAAACACGCATGGAATCTAAATACAAACAATTTTGTACATGCTTATACACAATTGAACAAACATTTAACTCATAAATTTAACACTATCCAATCACGGCTATATGCTACCGTTAAGAACTGGTGATTACTATTAATTCACATGTGACTTTATTCTCAAGATTTCACCTCTTTTGTTCGGTCAAACTGTATAAATCCACAGCATCACATCTATTATGTACATTCTAACTGGTCAGGAAGTTACGCCCCCCTTAACTCACCATATTTTTCAGCATGGATACATGTACTATACCGCTTGAACACAATGAGCTGTTAATTCTATATTCGAATATTACCAGTCTGTAATGATTATAAAACATACGTAATATAATAAAATATATATGAGTTCAAATCTTCAAAATTATATCTCATAATCTATATATCTCCCCTATCGCAAGTTAATTATCTCTCAAAAAACAAAAACTAACCTGATATGCCATCTACTATAGAATAAAGATAAGAGAAAAAAATAATATCGCATGCAATCGAAAAGGCAACGGCAGACAAAATTAAAATAAACGAAAATTGCAAAATACCATTAATCCAAGAACTGAAACTGAGTTCAACAACGGACAATAATAAAGACAGTCGGGCAAATGCCAATCAGATGAATATTGTGAGACGTCTCTCATATATCATATCACATATATTCCCCGTATCGGACAGTCTAAGGTTTATCTCTGCAGAATTATTTAACTAAATTCAGCAACAGCAGTGTCAATTTATGTTTATGAAAACTCACAGGTTGTTCGTAGCTGAGGCAAACACTGTAACACCAGATCATCACCAGCAGGTCAGGTTACAGTGATGGGCACCTTCAAAGGATTTGAAAATAGTTTGAAACGTTTCACAATCCCGATGAAAATAAAAACAAGTATGCATACAATTTGAAACGATTACATGGAAACTAAAATCGATTATACAAACAATCAAGATTGAAAATTTTAAATATTCCAATGTCATTCGATATAGCCCATGTGCATCATCAGTAAAAAAAATTGCAGCCTAAATCGGCAAAACAGAACTTCTCTCAACATTGGGTACTTACCCAACTAAGCCTGACTAAAACAAGTGCATGAAAATCTATATGATAATTCAAAACATTGTCATTTTAAAGCACATGCACGATCGAAGAACATAATCATTTTATGAGTCAGTATTTCATCAGTATATTACTCTATTAACGCATGTGTTTCAAGGGATAAGCGATCTAAATACAAACAGCTTTGGCCATGCGTATATGCAGTTAGAAAAACACAATTCACAATTTAACTCTGTCCAATCACGGCTAGATGCTACCGTTAACAAGTTGCGATTTACTATCAATTCACATGTGACTTGTTTATTCTGAACAGCCCACGTGCATTTGTGAATATTTCATTAAGAGTACCAGACTCCAGTGAACTCAGCTCATATTAAAATCTATACAAGAGCATCACTGAATCCTGTTTTAGGAAATTGATTAGATTGTTATCCTTCATTTTAGGACATTCACAGGAAAGCTGACCTCTATTGTTCGTACAAGCTGGAGAAATTCACAGCATCACATCTATTTTGTACGTTCAGGTTGGTCAGGAAGTTACGCCCCATTACCTGATCACAACTTTTAACATGGATAAATGTAGTCTACAGCATGAAGACTATGATTTGTTAATTCTATATTCGAACATTATCAATCTGCAACGATTATAAATTATATGCAATATAGTAAAATATAGATGAGGTCAAATCTTCAAAATAACATGATATATTTTTTGATAGACATGTGACAAAGGCCGGTTTCAGCGGCGCAGACGACGCGAATCAATCGCTTGCAAAACAGAGCAATGGTTGGTGAGCTAAGCATGTACACTGATCGCGACGCGGCAAAGTGGCAAAGAGGTGAAGGTGGGCGACGCGAATGCAGAGGTTCAATTCCCATTATCAATCGCGCCGCTCGTCTCAGCCGCCGCGGCGATTTCGATACCAATCACAGCGTCTTTTCCTTCGTCTGTTGATGAGAAGAAGCAGAAGAAGTTCTTCTTCGACCTCGTCCATTTTTTTTTCGTCCATAATGTAGTTGCATTCGCCGCCCGCATCAGGTGTGAAACCCCCGAAGAGGAGTAGCGCAAAATTCGCCAAACGTATTCGCCCGCGGTTCTTGCCGCGTGCGGTGTGAACAGGTCCTAAATGACATATATTGGCGATACTGGCTAGTTTCTTGCGACGACATAGTGGTTTCTCTGTGGAGTGTACTGAATACTTGAAACAAATGGTTTGGGTTTACCCGCAATTATGAAATGGCAATCCTGAACTTAAACCACGAAAGTGCAAGCTTCTATAGAAATGCGTGAAATGTCGGGGTCATCTGAATTTTGACCGAAACAGGGAATAAAACTGGTCCAGATATTGTTGAGCAAGTTCAGCATTGGTCAGGTCCAATGCTAGTGAAGTAAGTCTTACGACACAGTATTTGTCTTAGAATTGCTGAACCACCCTAACGGTAAACTCGTAAAATCCTGTTCTCCAGTACACAGTAAGGACCCATCCTGTGGCCAGACGATCCGTCGAAGACTTAAATGAGGGTTAGGTTGAAAGTTTTGTTTAATTTTAAATTAACTAATGCTACAAATGATAAAAATACAAACTCAATCTGACATATTATGCGAACCAACTTTTAATTTGATTTTACGTTCTGATTTTGACGTAAATTGTCTCCCATAAAATATCTTTATCTGTTTTAGATGCGTTGCGTGCTTCAAGAGGGATGGCAGTTATTGCCCTTATCTGCGCCATCATTGCCACCACAACGGCCCTCGTCTACGTTTGTCTGGAGTCCGTCCGAAATAAAGGATTCTCTCTGGGACTTTCTATTATGAGCTTTGTCCTATGTAAGCTAATTGCTGACCAAACTCATGAATCTAATGATACATTTTGCAAATATAGAGTAACATTCATTCATATTGTTCGTTAGTTGGACAATTCTACGGTACGGCAAAAATATCTGCAACATTCTGCCTATGTTTTCACGCAAGCCTATATACCGACACGAATATCTATCTTGATGAGTCGAAAGGGCATCGTTAGGTGGGGGGCGGGGGGTTGGGGGGTCGTTGGGAGCGAACGAACCCTTCTCAGCGCCCAACCGTATGTTATCTTCCAATGTTGGACACCAGACTACTGGACTGTCTAATAAGCATAGGAAACCACCCCCTCTTAAGAAATCTTGGCGACGAAAACAGAGTACCGGTAGTCAAGTTTGAGGCTTGCAAAACTTTATCGTTTGTTCCTGTGGCATTAATTTCTCTATATTGCTGTTCGGGCATAATCGCCTCCATTGCTGTTCGGGCATAATCGCATAATCGTTTCACTACTTGAAAATTATTTTGTCTCCATATATTAACTGAATTAATATATCTTTCTATTTATTTATTCATAAATAAGTAAAACATGTATATCGCCCCAGTATCTGTTTTGCTATACGATCATCGGCTTGATGGCATATGGCAGTCATTTCCTCCTGATTAATGAGTGGAGGATGTTCCCCTTCCAAAAAGGGACTATGGAAACAATAGCGCCGCTACCATGCATGGCTACACGCGACATAGATATTTTGTACTCGTCCAATCAAAATTGAGGATTCTGAATATGATTCATAGATAATTCGTGAATTGTTTTCATAAACTACAGAGATATTTTGTACCGATACCGTTCTGTTATCCTTCAGACCACCAGCAGTCTCTTACGCATCGCTTAACCCTACCTGGCCTTGGGTTTGTAGCTTATCATATTGGAGTCATTATGATCCTATTTGTATGACCCCCCCCCCCCCCCCAGAGCAGGCGATGAATGGGTAAATTAAAAATGGCGACCATGTGGGTACCAGGAAAGCGACGTTTTCTTCAGATTTCTTAAACATTTGTGCTTTTCTGCATTGGAAAGTGGGTAAAAACATATTTTATTTCATATCAGATTATTATTTACTAATTTATTATGCCGTTTTTGCGAAAAAAATGTTTAAGTAGAAAAATCGAAAAATCGGCCCAAAAATGTCATTTTTGAAGATGACGTCACTTTGACGTCATCATGGAGGCCATCCTGGATTTTTTTTCTAGTAGAGCATGACCCAAAGATATAGTGTGGTAAGCAGTATACCCCAAATCGCCCAGGCCAGATAGGGTTAATATGCCACTCTGAGACCGGATCAAGTTCTCACGTTGTCCATTCGTCTTGATATCCATTTATTGTATTGATTACAACAGAAATAATCCTTTTCTGTCTCTAAAACTAAGTAAGGTAGTAATTTGGTATAAGTCCGTGGATTCAAGATATAGACGATTGAACCTCCGCGTATTGCGCTTCAATGAAAAATCATGAGTTTGCATGCTCAAGAAATCAGAGTTGCAAATCTTAAGTTAGTTTGAGGGATAACAAATTAGCACAAATTTAAGTAGATAATTTTAAACTCAAGCAATATGCACAAGTAGTATACAAGGTGTAAATCAGCGGAATAGCGCCTCACTGCGCATGCGCAGAACTGGGTGTGACGTCAGAAGTGTGTCTGTGCGCATGTGTGAGTTGAGATGTGAGTGGGTGGGTTCAAAATGGCGGCCGCTTATTTTCTCTGCGACGTTGAAAGTCCGCCATTTTGAACCCACCCACTCACTCGGGTGCACTGATTTGACCTGGGATGTGAGTGGGTGGGTTTAAAATGGCGGCTTAGGGTGTTGTGTGTGTAAAATAAGGGTCCGCCATTTTGAACCCACCCACTCACCGGGGTCATTGAGTGAGATGTGAGTGGGTGGGTTCAAAATGGCGGCCGCTTATTTTCTCTGCGACGTTGAAAGTCCGCCATTTTGAACCCACCCACTCACCTCATGGCGGCCGCTTATTTTCTCTGCGACGTTGAAAGTCCGCCATTTTGAACCCACCCACTCACTCGGGTGCACTGATTTGACCTGGGATGTGAGTGGGTGGGTTTAAAATGGCGGCTTAGGGTGTTGTGTGTGTAAAATAAGGGTCCGCCATTTTGAACCCACCCACTCACCGGGGTCATTGAGTGAGATGTGAGTGGGTGGGTTCAAAATGGCGGCCGCTTATTTTCTCTGCGACGTTGAAAGTCCGCCATTTTGAACCCACCCACTCACCTCGTGCACTGATTTGACCTGGGATGTGAGTGGGGTGGGTTTAAAATGGTGGCTTAGGGTGTTGTGTGTGTAAAATAAGGGTCCGCCATTTTGAACCCACCCACTTACGGGAAAACGTATAAAAGCAGTCGATTTTTAGGGAAAGGGGTGTATTTCAATTGGACTTACCTGATCTGCCTGTCTGCCTCCCTGCCTGTTTGCCTGCTTGCCTATCCGCTTGTATGAGACGAAAAGCATGAGACGTGGAGAAGATTTTCCCTTGGACCCAGCAGCACCTCCGGTTGAAGTCTTGCCTGAAGACGAGCGTGTGAGGGTCATTTATCAACGACACTGGGCTACCATACGCCATTGTTTTCACCTTGACCGTCCTCTTTTGGACTTGTACAATTTTCGGCTGGAGGACCTCACGTATCTCACTACCTATGCCGAGAACATTTTCAAAGATCAGGTGACGGCCTATAAGTTGAATATGACATTTGGGTATATCTTACGGCACAAGGAGACGGACCAACTGCGGTATTTCTACCCCAGCAATAATACCTATGTGTTTGATCAGCCGTTCACGGTAACGGATCCGATTTCTCTCGAGCCCCTGATCGACCAATTGACTACGTTGGATCCATTGGAATGGGCCCAGTTGCAACGCCCCAATACGCAATGGCTTGTGGAAATGGTGACTAACGTTACATTTTTCGTCACGAAAATGCGAGATCACCCGATCGGTGCTCCTGTAGAACTTCCCCCGTGGTTGCTTCATCGACAAGGCCTGAATGGATTAACAGGAGGGAAAAAGGGGCCCTACAAAGACCGGAAATGTCTGTTTCGATGTTTGGCCGTGCATCTGGACGAGTGTAACCCCCGCGCTTGTGATACAGTGGCCGATGGCTATTGGGAGCAGTATTTAGAGCAGCAAGACATGGATAAGCGGCACTTCCGTGGAGTTCCCTTTAAGAATTTGGATGACGTGGAAAGACTGTTCGATATTAATATCTTTGTGTATCGATTACGATGCGAGGAGGAGGATACATTTGTGGCTGAATTGGTTCGGCGATCAACAGAACGGTATGCTGCTACCATGAAAGTGAATGTGTTCGATGACAATGGCGTGAGTCATTTTTCCCTCATTTACAATATGAGCCAGTACGCTCAGTCTTTCAGTTGTGCCCAATGCCATCGTGTGTTTAAAACGTCTTACAGCTTACATCGCCACGAGAAAACCTGTGACAACAGTGTCAAGCGAGTCTATCCGGGTGGCGTGTATCATAATGCACCTACTATTTTCCAGGAACTGGCCGATGAGGGTGTGATGATACCGCAGGAGGACCGTTATTTTCCCTTCCGGGCATGCTATGATTTTGAGGCCCTGTTAGAGCCCATGGACCTGTTTTCGGCGAAAACACAGTGGACACAGCGCCATATTCCTCTGAGTGTCAGCATTTCATCCAATGTACCTGGCTATGACGCTGCTCCGGTGTGTTTCGTGTCCACGGGAGAATCCCATGAGTTGATCACCCGTATGATGGAGTATTTAGAGAAAGTCAGTGCGGTCAGTACGGCATTGTTGGTGGCCAAGTTCGAGGACGTACTGGCCCAGCTGGACGACCGCATTCCTGAACCTGGTGTAGCGTTCAGCGATAATGAAGAGTCCGAGTCCGAGTCTGAGCCGCAATCCCAGTCGCAGCCTCTGCAGTCGCAGGATGTCCCTTTACCGAAACCCTATGCGGCGAAATTGAAGTTACGGTTCCTTCAATATTTAGGTCAGTTACCGGTGCTCGGCTTCAATTCGGGGCGATACGACTTGAACATGGTGAAGGAATTTCTCTACCCTTACTTGGCCCAGTCCGATACCCTCAAGTCGGTGATCAAAAAGATCAACAACCATATGGCCCTCACTACCACATCACTGCATTTCCTCGATGTAAGGAATTACCTGGCACCTAATTGTAGCTATGACCAGTGGGTCAAGGCCTATGACTGTGCCCAAACGAAAGGTTACTTTCCTTACACCTATATGACGAGCCTGGACCGCTTAGAAGACACCCAGTTGCCACCCCGCGAAGCGTTTTACAATGACCTGAAAGGGACAGCTCTACCGGAGGCCACCTACATCGAACTCCAACAAGTGTGGAACCGTCACAGCATGAAGACGTTGCGAGATTTCCTGGTGTGGTATAACAACCTAGATGTGGTTCCCTTTCTCGAAGCGGCCGAGAAAATGGTGCAACTCTTTCGTCGCCAAATGCATGTGGACATATTCAAGGAGTGCTTAAGTTTACCTGGTCTGGCGCTTCGCCATCTGTTTCAAGAGTGTCCTACGTACTTTTCACTCATACAACAAAAAGATGCAGACATGCACGATTGTTTGAAGCGGAACATTGTGGGGGGCCCTAGCCTTATTTTTCACCGCTACCATGAGAAGGATGTGACGACTCTCCCCAGTGGGAAACCGTGTGCCAAAATCATTGGGTTTGACGCGAATGCCTTGTACTTGTGGTCGCTCGCCCAACCCATGCCCAGCGGTCATTATACGCGTTGGTGGGCAGAAGGTGGGCATTTTACACCGCAACGGACGCCGTACAAACATCTCGCCGACCAGTGGTTAGACTGGGAAGCCTATAGACGGGCCATTTATATTCGTCACCAGACCAACGCCACAGAGAAGCGGATAGGAGATCGCCGACTCCCCGTCGAAGGGTTTGCCCTTGTCCAAGGCACACCAACTGTTTTCCAGTTTTACGGGTGTTACTGGCACGGCCACGAATGTCATTTTAGCGCGGGACGCTTCAATGAGCGCCGTGGAAAATCGGCACAAGAATTACGCGAAGAAGTAGTGGTCAACGGAGATTACGTCAAAGAGCGAGGCTTCCATCTCATTGAGATGTGGGAGTGTGAATTTCACACCATGTGCAAGGCCCTGCCCCATTTACAACGGTTCCTAAAAGAGCGTGAGTACCCTTTGAGTCGTCGGCGACTGCTAAGTCTGCCCCAGATGTTGGACGCCATTCGTTCGGGACAGCTCTACGGCTTTGTAGAATGTGATTTGCATGTTCCCGACACTCTCAAGCCCCTCTTCGCCCAGTGTCCGCCTATCTTCAAGAACACGCTGGTGGGTCGGGCGGATATTGGGGAGACCATGGGCGCCTATGCGGAGCAGCACGAGTGTTTGCCTAAACCTCGCCGCATGTTAATTGGAAGTATGTGGGCCGAGAAGATCTTGCTGGGCACCCCATTATTGCAGTGGTACATGAAGCACGGTTTGGAAATTACTCAAATCTATCAGGTCATCCAGTACGTACCTGAGGCTTGTTTTGCGGAGAATGCGGACCTCGTGACGAAGGCCCGTCGTCAAGGTGATCAAGACCCGAGTCAGGCCATCATGGCTGAATCTTGGAAGCTCACTGGAAATGGTTATTATGGAAAGACAGTAACCAACCAGGATAAGCACGTCAACGTGAACATTTGTAGTACTACCCAAGCCCGCAAAAGAGTGAATTCGCCTCTGTTTAGATCTGTGGAGGTAATCGATGACGACACCTATGAAGTCACTTCAGCCAAGAAGACTATTCGATATAATTTACCCCTGCAGATTGGATGTATGGTCTATCAGGTGGCCAAGCTGAGGATGCTGGAATTCATCTATGATTTTATGGGTGTCTATTTTAATGCGTCAGACTGGCAACTCATGGAGATGGACACCGATTCGGCCTACATGGCCGTCTCCAACGCCGATTGGGAGTCCCTGGTGAAACCCGAGTTACGGGATCAGTATGAGGCGGAACGGGACCAGTGGCTACCCCGACGCGATCACTACACCTACGATAAGCGGACACCCGGGCTCTTCAAGCTGGAGTGGAGCGGCGATGCTATGATTGCGCTCTCCTCCAAGACCTACTACTGTTACGGAGGAGGAGATGGAGGCGAGGAAAATAAATTTAGCTGTAAAGGGGTGAGCCGGCGCGATCCCAACATCGACAAAGATCTCTACCTGGGCGTGTGGCAAAGCCAGGCCAGTGCGAGTGGCACTAACCGAGGATTCCGGGTCGTCGACCACCAGATGCGGAGCTATATCCAGCAACGAGACGCCTTTACTTTCTTTTATCCCAAACGAAAAGTATTGGCCGACGGTGTGAGCACCACTTACTTGGACTTGTAAAATGTCGAACACTAACTGTGGATACACAAATGTAAAAGTCAGGATGGCCGAGTGGTCTAAGGCGCCAGTCCTAAGTGCTGGTCAGCAATTGCTGGTCGTGGGTTCAAATCCTACTCCTGACAGAACTTTTTTTGTATATATATATATATATATATATATATATACCACTACTATTCTATGTGTACATACCCTACTATTTTGTACCCTGTATTTCTATTTTGTATAGTCTAATCCTTGTTGACTTAAATAAATAAAAAGAGAAAGTCAAAACCCATCATTGTGTTTTTTTCATCAATTTATTCAACGTCAGAACAACAACGTCATAACAATAATAAACAAGGGAGGTCTGCGCGCAGTACATTTTTTAAGTTAACCAGAGAAATGGAGCATGCACATTAAAACGAGAGGCCGTCCAGTCATAGACGAGAACATCCCTGTCTTCGGCTTGACAATAATCATCAAACATATGTACAATGGTAGGCATAGAATGTCCTCTACTCCGGTGAGTGAGATAAAACACACAGTACTGTCCGCACACACTACTCAAGGGGCCTTGTAATCTTTGCGTATTCCAACGCCACTGTGTCGTAGAGACGTCCATGAATTTCACCAAATCGGCATGGAGGGGTGCAAGTCCGTAGGAATCAAAGTATTCGCCTTGGCCTTGGGTGTCCACGTACACAGCTATCCAATGTTCACCGGGTCGACTCTTCGGGTCTGTATTCAGGATGTAGGCTGCAGGGGTGGTGGAGTGGATGGGAAACACATTGCGTGGAAACACACCTCGAAAGGGGATCTTGGCATCTCGCTGGAGTATATCCATCAGCTGTTCTGTATCCATGTTTAGCTGGAGAAGTCACACAGCACGTTTCTTTGCTCATCCACGCTGATGACGTTATCAAACTCGGCGTAGCAAATCACGTTAATGGTGCTGGGTAGAGGCACGGAGAAACGCAGTTCCAACCGTAGGTTTCCTTTCTTCAGTAAAGCCAGTTGATGATCGTGTTCCAAGGTAGGGGTGAGGTCAAAGGCGAACAATGTGTACCCATTGCTAAAGTCTTTTCGACTGATGGTATTGCCTTCGTCCTGGTTGTTTTGTCCTGTGGCTGTAAACAGGTTCAGGTAGGTCCGCACATAGTTTCCGTTAGTAAAGTCCGGTTGTAAGGGACGGGCTGGAATTTGATGGCCGGCCACGTGCAGTGCCACAAAGTTGATGTTGAAATGATCAAATTTGAACGGATTCTCAGCCCAATTTCCATTGAATGTGGTGTTGGTCACACACGCCAGGGTAAGACGTTTAGGCAGATCTCCTAGAAATAAATTCTCTCTGTTGGCCATCATCGTACCTGCGGGCACCGAGAACACCTTGGTCTGTACGCGTCGGATGGGATACAGGGCTTTTTTTTTCGATAAGGCTTGCATGTGACTCAGCAACACCCCCTGTTGCAAATCTACCGTACGGACAAACAGGGCTGCATCTTCAATCATGATGTTGTAATCGATAGCCCCCTCCCCATCGGCCATTAAGGCAAACATAGGTGAGGAACGGATCAACTTGATCTTGATGGATACACCGTTCATCATGTAGCGGTCTTGCATGAACAGATCGGCGTGCAGTCGTCCCATCATATCGATGGACTTGCTTTCTCTTGCTAATCGTTTACGTCTGGCGTACCCATTATTGCCAGGGAGTAGCATGTTCTGGTTTCCGGGTGTATCCCTGTAGTACAGCTCAGCTTGTAAGTGTGATAGTTTGGCATCACTGCCGTACGACAACAGCGTCTCCAGGTAGGCTCGATACGCATACGTATTGTTGGACGTACTGATGAGTCTATCGTTCAGACTGATATCCACCTGTTGGAACAGGGAGTGCAGCCAAAGATTCACCGGGGCTACATTCGCAGCGACCGCTAGGTTCGTCCCGTCCTTGTTCGTTATTTTAGCTTTCACGTACAAGTAGGTGTGGGCTAAATCCAGGTAGGCCGTATCTTTGTTTTCAATGGTAAATTCTACGGGACCCACCCCCGTCAGGCTAGCCAGGGGTCGATGTTCTACCCAACGTCCTTCGGCTACACTGGTTTGAGTGGGTGGAATAGTCCACAAATCCAATTCACTGTTGGTAGACGGACATGACTCGGAGTGAATGAAGGCCATTATGCGAAGATATCTCTCCTACTCCTCTTCTTTTTCTTCTGGGGCTTAGTCCTTCTCCTCTGGGGTGTGCGTCGTCGGTGGGTTGGCCGTCGACTGACTCTTCGCGGTGTCGGCGTTTGTCTTTTAAGGGCTTTGGCGATCAACACACTCCCGGCTTCTTTAGCCCGGCGTTTGAAGGCTTGTCGGGGTGCTGTGCCTTCCATCACATCACCGGCCACGCGCAATCCACTGCGTACCGCTTGTTTTCCCACCGCTTTCACACCCCGTGTCACCATGGGTAAAAATGTTTTCACAATGCTGCCCAGTATGTTTCCCAATCCGTGACCTCGTTGCATGCGTGCCCCGCTAAACATGGGCATGCCGCCTCCCGTTTGTTTCTTGTAGTAGTCGGCATAGCTGGGTGTATGACACTGGTAAGGTACGTACATATTATACGAAGTGAGGAGAGCGGGTTTGTTGAAAAGCAAGTGTCAGCACCACTTTTCCTCGTTCGAATGGGATCGGGCGTCCCGTGTCATCTCTTATATCCACCGTGATCGTGTCGATATCGGTATGGCGTACGGGCAGGAACATGATAGGGTTGAAACTGTGGGTGGCTTGTTCGCCATACGTCTGGCTAATGGGTACCACCCGTAACAGAGGTGTGTTCATATCACCCACAATATGGCTGTCCACGACATCCGAGTAGACGTACAGGGCGTACCTACCTACTTTCATATCCATCAAATGTGTCCCGTTGACAATGGTGGAACCCTTGACGGTGCTGTAAGGCATCCTTAACATTTGCGTTAGTGTAGGACTGAGTTTTAGGTTCACGTTTTCGGTGAGGCTGATAGAGCTCTTGTCGTTGTTTACGTTGACATCGAAGACTATGTTTCTCTTGAAGCGCAAGGCTGTCACGGTGGTTATATCGCTCGCGCTCTGCTGTAGAGTCTTGTACTCCATCAAGGCATTCAGAGCCTGTATGAACTTCGCCGGCGTATCGTATTGGCCTGGGGGGAGAGTCAGTCTGTAGATTCTATCTTCGTAGGTCACTTCGTACCATACTTCTCCGCCTTGTATGTTGTACCATGAGTAAGGGTATTGAATTTCCACCAGTCCACATTCCCATCGTCCGGGTAAATGTAACGGTTGAGGTAATTGACTCACATACTTGGTCAAGGTGTTGTCAGGAAACACGTCGAGTGAACTATTACTGGGCAACGTCAGGTAAAACATGATGACGACTGAGTGGTTCTGGCTTCTGCACCGGGTTTTTATAAAGATTCCCAGGCCTTGGGTGCCTTAACTCGGCGTCGTGATCGTCGTGGTTGTGGTAGGGTCGCTCTAGGGGAGGCATAGGGGTGAAATGGCCGTATTTTTTTTTTTTTTTCTCCCAGCCCGGGGGATTAGAGTGTTTGCGAGAACGCACCATATCGTTGATCAAATCGGTCATATGAGACCCCGGTACCACTTGGTTGCGAATCAGCAATTTTCCTTCATTGTTCCAACTCATATCGGCATGCTGTTTCACCCGCTCCAACAATAAACGCGCCTTGGTCTTGAAGGCTTTAGGCACACTGGCCAACACTTCCTGTTCCAGTTCAGGTGAGGCCGAGGATGACGGTGGGGTTGGGAGTGGTGGGGTAGGCGTGGTAGTAGGTAGTGGTGGTGGTGGCGTACTAGTACTACTCCTCCCTCTATATTGATCCATAAACGTCTGGTACTGGTTCAGCGTATGATGGTAGAGTTGAATTTTCTCGTGATCGGGCAGTCGACGTTGCAGTATATTATTCATTTCTTCATCCAGAGACTGGAGTTGTTGCACGGTGGCCGGGACGGGATAAGGGGATTGTAAACTCTGTAACAGTCGAGGTTCGACCAGCATCATTTTTTTCGTATGCTCCATTTAGCGGCCTCCCAAGATGGAACCGAGTAACGGGCCTAGTACAGTAGCGGCTAAGGGAGCGAGGAGTGCGCCGAGAAATCCACCTCGCTGTAACACCTGTTTCTTTTTCTTCACACTGCCCGTTTTCTTCACCAACGTTCGGAGACCCGCCTTGTGCCGTTGCAATTTCCCTTTCTGCAGAGGACTGAGGGGAACATTGCCTTTTAATACATTATGGGCGACTTCACACAAACACCGGACCAAGTCGGGATCCGCGCCGCGCACCAGGGCCCGGGCCACTTCCGCGGGCGCGCTGCGTAATACCCGCAGAGCGGGCGCGTGCTTGCGTACGCGTGCAGACATGTTGAGGAAATGAAGGCTAGAGTGCATTGTCTTCTTCTTTTATCTTCTTCTTCTCATTTGGGGGTGTACACCGTCTGTAGTTCACCGGGAAAAATCAGGGTACGCAATCGCAGGGGTTGGGGCGTGTCTTGTTTCAAGTCGATGAGGAGATAGCCGTGAGCAGGTTGGGTGGCATCTTCAAAGGCTTCTCGTACAAAGGCCGTGTTTTTAGGGTACATCTGTTGAGCTAGGTGGGTAATTTGTGACGCGTCTCTGGGGTTTTTGAATAACACCACATACTGAACATTCAAACTAATGTTCCGGTGTTCTTTGTTTTTACTGAAGAGATTCTGTACGATGTAAATAATGCTCAACCGACGATGATGGCTGCCTTTGGTAAAGAGCCGGGTGATTCGACTATCCGTTTCCGTCATGAGATCGTCCACCACGACCAAGGTGTCTGGGGGTAGTTCCTCAGGGGGTAAGCCTTCCACTAAGGTGAGTCCGGGGACACGGGCCAGTGCCTCGTACGCGGGCTGCCAAGCGCCATAACACCACAGGATACGCGCTAGAGGCGGTGAAATCAGGGCTGACCCGTGTTGGATGAGACGTTGAACAAAGTGTGATTTTCCCGACCCGGTCGGTCCAGCGATGAGGCACGTGAATGGATACTGCCATCGTGGGTCCATTTTCTTTAGGGGATGATTTGACGTTTAGAAGTCAGTTGTCGGGGCCGGCGCAGGGGATAGTACTCGAAGGGATACCGTTGTCGGGGTAAACGAGGTGATTCACGGGCATCCACTTCAAATCTGTTGAGCGGCGTCGTAGTGGTGGTACTAGAGGGTGGAGTGGAAGGCTCGCTTCTCAGGGATGATACAGGATGAGTGGTAGTACGGATCGTTGTGGTCGTGGGTTGGATGTAGCGGGGTAACGTGATGGCTGGAGTAGACGATGGGATAGGTGTCTGCGTGGAGACGTGACGGACCCTTGCCGTCTGGGCTGGTAGTGGGGTGGTAGTGGGTGACGGAGAACGCAGGTTGTTGTAACAGGATATCACGTAGGATAAATCGTAGAACACACCGGTAAATAACGTACCCAGCACCACGACTAGACACAACACAGTACCGACTTGTGCTTTTCGAGTTCTTAACAGTAAGGGTAGACGTGTACTATCCATGGTACAAATCCTATACTGAAGGCGGGGGGTGATAGGCGTTAGAATTTATAGACGTTTCATGTCACGGTCGGACACCCAGGAATTAAACGAACGAGGCCAGCCTTGCCATTTGACGAAATGATAGCGAATCCCACGTCGACGTTCCGTTTTCAAAATCTTTTCCACCGTGTAATAGTCTTTCGGTGTTTTCACTATGGGTTGTAATTCTGCCTCGTAAAACGTGCCTTGCAGTCTCTCTCCTTGTAGATCTTCCAGTTGATAGACGTGGGGTTGTCGAGGTTTATGGCGCACGATGACAAAATGTTCATCACTCCAGTTCGGTAAATAACTCTTTTCAAATTGTCCTTTCACTTTACTGATCCGCACTACATCGCCCCGTTTGTAACGGGGTGCCGTCAAGGGTGGAATGGAGGAGTACAGCGTAGCACGTACTTGATGTTCGTTGCCTTCTGTCACAGTACGGGGCGCTCGCTGGATACTGCGATGATAAGCCCGGTTGTAGCCTTGGACTAGTTGAGGCAGTACATCCAGGTAGCGTCGTGTGTTTTGAGCCGTAAAATATTTGTGCATGCGTCCTTTGAAGGTGCGATTAAAGCGTTCCACTACCGATGCTTTCGTCTCATTGTACGTGTGAAAAAAAAATACCTTCTTTTTCTTAAGAAAGGCTTGAAAGGGTCGATTGAGAAATTCTGTGCCTTCATCTGTTTGTAAATAAAGAGGTTTGCGCCCCGTCTTGAAAATCTGCTGAAACGCGGCTATGAGATTCTCTCCTGTTTTGGTACGTACGGGCAGGACCCAAGCATATTTCGATAGAATGTCGATACAGGTCAATATGTACCGATTTCCATTATTGTCAGGTGCAAATCGACTCATGTCGACTAAATCCGCTTGCCATTGCGCGTCTATCCCTCCTACGATGACCCGGTTACGACGAAAATGACGTCGGGCAGCTCGATGCAAACTGTACGTATCCTGAGTTTTTAACCAGTCTCGAACTTCACTTCGACTAATGCCTTGGGCCGCTCGAGTCAATGCCCCCACACCACTATAGGCAGCTGCACTCGTTGGATTATAATACAAATCAGTTAATACTTTGTTAATAGACGTCTCCTTTTTTTTCTCCGACCGCCGCCGCCCCATCACACACTTTTCCTTCGTTCGCTCCCGTCCGTGTCGATCTCTTGCCGGGGTGATACTGACCCTCTAGCCGCTGTGCATTCTTTACATATAGGCCTTTTTTTTCCAGCTGTAGTAGCGGGTTTACAGAAAGAAAATTCTGCCTCATGTAGTCTTTCATGCGGTTCAGCGAACGCGTGTTCTATAGCACGAACCCACGCTAATTGTTGAGGGGATCGATCGTCCGGTGATAATAACTGGTCGACAATAGGCATTATTTTCTTCAAGGCGTCCCACACAGAGGGAGTTAGGCTGATACTGCGCGTATCTTTGTAGCGGCCCACACGTATGCACAGGGGTGGTAGGGTATATACGTACATGGCATTATCCAGATGAACGAGCTCTCCATCCAATTCTCCGCTCAACACGAGTTTAAATTTATTCCACCCATCACGCTGTAGTGTGACGGAATTCCATAGCGATTCAGCGGGTGTCCAGTAAATAGCTAGAGCGTCTTTCGTCAGTTTGACTGTATCTGCATAAACGTATAACCGTACACTGGGTGTAAGAGGCAATATGGCTCGTAGTAGTGGTAGCAACATGCTTGCTCTCAATGTCCAACTGATACACACTCTGTCTCTTCCCCTGGTATTTATAGGGCTTATTCTGTGAGAGGCGGGTCGTGTGCAGAGAATACTTTATCCACCACGGGAACTATTTTTTGCAAAGCCGTCCACAGGTCGGGATCTAGCGTAAATCCGCCTCGTTTCAGAGAGATCAATCGGGCAAAATAAGGGCCGCGAAAAATGTATACATCGTGATCCGGGTAGATACTATTTCCATCTAAATGACCGAATAACACACGTTTTAAGGTAGTCCAGCCATCGAGCGATAATATAATACGCGCGGGTTCTGGGACGCACCAGCAGCGCGAGTCATCGTCAATGAGATCGATGCGATCAGGATATATTATTATGGTACAACCCGAGGTGAGGGTACGGGTGATGATGGAATGGTTTTCCGGGTAGAGTACGGCGTCCACTTCGGTAATGATAGATTTCAGTGCCGCCCATAATGCTGGCCAAAGCACAATACCGCTTCCGCCACACTGTTCTAAGCGGGGAAAAAATGAATTCTCTCTACTCCGCCGCAGGTACACATCGTCACCGACAGGTAAAAAATCGACTTCGGGTTCTTGGCTTTGTAACACACGTATCAATACCGTCCACCCGGCCAGGCTTAAAGTTAATTTCACTTCGATCGGATGTTCCTCGATCAGGTGCAATTCATGCTCGTACACGATAAGAATTACTTTCGACGTCACTTGAAAGAACGCGAGCTCTTTGCCCGGCGATGCCATACTGAAGAATGACAAAAAATACTAGCCCGACAAAAATTTATATAGATCGATTCAATTTTTAAAAATAAAAAAATACCCTGGGAAATTAATTTAACACTGCCATTATTTTTTTAGACGCTCCCCGAGTGGCTAAATTAAGAGTCTGGACTCATACGAGGATAAAAATAAAATTTAGTGCATGGCTGGACTAGAATTTCAAGTCTTAATAATTACCTGAACAACCCTAGGGCTGTGAGAGAGTGAAACCCGAGGCTTGCCAAGCCATAGTATATAGGTAATACAGGCTCTACGTACGTGAAGGGTTTTTTTAAATGATAAAGTGTGTACCCCTAGTACGCATGATACAGCTTATAAATTTAAGGCACCGTTAATTCACGGAATCAATGACTGAAATAGGTAGCCCACATCCTTTTCATAATGTTACCTTAATAAAACAAGGGTATTCCTACGACAAACACATTTAATAAATTATCAAACCGCATAAATTGGTACAATGCACTTTTCCAAGGGGCCGCAACTCCGTCGGCGCGAAATTTGACCCGCGAACTGCGTAGAAATGTGCGTTCTTCCCGTAAATGAAGGCACTGTTTTCTTGATTTGCTACAGTTTTCATGATCGAAACGAGCTGGAATTTTCAGGGCCTGCGTATCGATTGCTAAGAGATAGACTTGCTCTTTTTTTAATCCAGACCATTCATTTATTTTTAATGAAGCAGGTTTTCTGTATTTTCGTATTCCAAGATTACGGCTCGGACACTCGGTAAAAATTAAAAATCAGGACGTAGTCAAAGGGTAGACGGCTGAAATTTTTAATACAAGTCCTTGATTTATGTGAGATGAATTGGAACTAAAAATTCTACGAGCGGTGAGCTGTATTGTAAAAAAAAACAGGCATTTATTAATTTTTATTGATTTTAAACCCATAAAAATCGTGTACGGGAGTCTGAAACACCAGATATATGGGAAATAAATTAATTTTTCTGACTAAAAAAACGTGTATAGACTCTGGGTGACAGTCGTCTAATAGTTCCATGAAAATTGTGACGGGTTTTATCGAAAAAATAATAAGAAATTTAATGCTTGAGACAAGGGGTACATACACAGCACAGTGGGATTCTTGCACTGGCTGACACGGGTGAGTGGGTGGGTTCAAAATGGCGGTCTGTGGATTGGCCGTCATTTTGTACTCCCAATCACTATACAGTGGGTCAGCCTATATCTTGTACTCACTGACGCCGGTGAGTGGGTGGGTTAAAAATGGAGGACTGTGCATCACGGCCATTTTGTACTCACCTCCCCACTAGACTATAAATAGCGTATAATGTATTCACCAATACACCATCATGAGTTTTCGAAGACGTCGTGCTCTGTTTACACATCATCCGACTCGAGACCCGAGAATTGGTAATACAGAAGAACACAGAGAAATCGTTGCCCATGAAGAAGAAGATGGAGGGGGATTGACGATCATCTCCAGTTTTCAACGAGTGCTTGAAGATGAAGCCACGTTAATCAACAGTACCGAAGAACTGGCACAACAATTGCGGGAAGATGTTAGAACAGAAGAAAGTAGCCGGATACGAAGACTGAGTGAACAACAGGACCAAGACATACACAGAATGGAAGAAAACGACAGTGATGTGACGGAGAGTGGAGAACAAGACGAGCTACCCTGGCTAAATTCTAGTAGACCTCCAACAACAACCACGATGACACCGCCTGTCTACACTGAAAGTATAAGGACTGAACACCCTACAGCCGGACCTCCTACCATTGCCGAAACTCCCACAATTTCAGCGGCAGAAACACCACAACCCTGTCGCCACCA
This sequence comes from Hanleya hanleyi, assembly GCA_036873755.1. Classification (NCBI taxonomy): domain Eukaryota; kingdom Metazoa; phylum Mollusca; class Polyplacophora; order Lepidopleurida; family Hanleyidae; genus Hanleya; species Hanleya hanleyi. Next base: position 147,013 of record JAVTVY010037032.1, read on the forward strand.
AGTCGAGATAATCCAACTCAATGAACAGATTATGGTCATGCAGAGAGGGCTGGATGGGATGGAGACGACCTTGAATGGAATGGAGGCGCAAATTACCATACTCAAGAAAGAACGCCGTGTCGAAGAGAAAAAAACACGATGCAGTATCTGTACGGAGGAGGAAAGTTGGTACGCCGTGTTACCCTGTGGACATCTTTGCCTATGTAAGGATTGCTGGGTAACCCTGACGTGTCAAGGTGCGATGTGTCGATGCATTGATGCCGGCGAGTCCCATTTGAAAATAAAATGTCCGATATGCAGAAAACATGTAGGAGGCGTGAAGCGAATATACCGCGCCTGAGTGTGTGTTATCACACTATCAACGGCCCTTTTGAGGGCCAACCCATCTTTCCGGAAGAGAAAACTTCTTTCCTAAGCACACCCAACTAACACCAGATGTCCATCATCCTTTTTCCCCAAAAAAATTTTTTTTCAAAAAATTTTTTTCAAAACAAAAATCTTCATACGTCAGGTCAACACAATTTTATTTTTGAGGTAGAGGGTCGAGTGAGGTATCATATTGAAGCTGACGTGAAATGCTTCACAATGATACTTCACTCGACCCGATTGGACCATTAGGGACGCCTCTAACCTCAAAAAAGATTATTTTGAAGATAAATATCAACATCCGGTGAATGAAGATTTTTTTATTTTAGAGGTAGTGGGTCGAGTGAGGTATCTAATGGAAGCTGACGTGAAATGCTTCACAATGATACCTCACTCGACCCGATTGGACCACTAGGGGCTGCCCTAACTCCAAAAAAGGCTATTTTGAATTTTCTGCGCATGCGCGAAGGCCAAAGGCTATGAAAATAGCCTTTTTTGGGGGTTAGAGGCGTCCCTAATGGACCAATCGGGTCGAGTGAGGTATTAAATTGAAGGTGACGTGAAGGAGCATCTGATAGACTGGGTATGGGCTTGAATTAGGGTAATTGTGCGCATGCGCGAAGATGATATCAAAAATATCAATATTCAAAAATAGCCTTTTTGGAGTTAGAGGCGTCCCTAATGGACCAATCGGGTCGAGTGAGGTATCAAATTGAAGGTAACGTGAAGGAGCATCTGATGAACTGGTGTAGGTTGAACTATAAGCATTCTGCGCATGCGCAATCTTCAAAATAGCCTTTTTTGGAGTTAGGGCAGCCCCCTAGTGGTCCAATCGGGTCGAGTGAGGTATCAATGTGAAGCATTTCACGTCAGCTTCCATTTAATACCTCACTCGACCCACTACCTCTAAAATAAAAAAAATAAAAAATCTTCGTACACCCGATGTTGACATTTATCTGCAAAATAGCCTTTTTGGAGCTAGGAGAGCCCCTAGTGGCCCGATGGAGCCGAGTGAGGTATCAATGTGAAGGTGAGATGAAGGGCCATCTGATGGACTGGTGTGGGTTGAACTATCAGCATTCTGCGCATGCGCAAGAATGGAAATAGACGTTTTTGGAGCTATTTGACTATTAAAAAAGGAAAAAAATGAACACTAAGCATTTTTTTAATTACTATTTTTTTATTAACACACAATGAACGTATTCACAATTGAATTTAATACAATTATAGGTAAGTATTGAATTTTTTTAATACAATTAACAGTGAAAAAACTCTGAATTTTTGTAATACAATCTCTGCAGATCAATACATGTTTTCCTTGTTCTCAATAGTTCGTCAACAAGACTTGTTTGAATTCATCATCATCTTTCCGTCCTTGGTGCACATAGATGTACGTCACGATCTCTTCACGTGGGATTTTGGAAGGACAAGCCGCTACCACTGCCGTAGCAATTTGCGCCTCTGTCACAGCCTGTAGTGCTTCAGTGAGGGACTCGTATGAGGTTACCAGAGTATTCATGTGAGGTGTGATGAGCTGCAGAACTGTCTCGATGTACTTCTCATATATATAGTGCGACACCTGGTAGGTCAGAGTTTGACGAATTGTACTGGCTAGACTCTGCAACTTGCGCCAGGCCGTTAATTTCAATGTGACCCCTTGAGGACAAGCCACCAGCTCTTGCGTATCTAAACGCCTTCGCCATTTTCGAATATGGACCAGGAGCTGGTCATTGAAATAAGCACAGCTCACATAGATGTCGTCACCCACAGGAAATTTCGCTTCGTCATTCCCCTGGTCACGAATAACCGCATCGATGGCGTAATCAAGGGCCTGCAGTTGTTGCCAGGTGTCCAAGTTCATGGCAATATGCTTACCAGGTCTGTCGTTAAAGCCCGCTGCATTAAAATGCACTTCTTCATCTTTGACACTGACCGTTAAATAGGGTGAGAGCTCCCAAATGTCCTTGTGAGCTGCCTGGTGAGCCGCGTCGATCAGATTGTTGATCTCCTGGACAGACAGAGGAAGTTCTTGTTTCACTTGCTGGTTCTCAACCACAGGTATTACTAACGGTGTTAGTCGAGGGCGTTTGGGTCGTCCAGCCCGTTTAGCAGGTGTAGTACTCTCTGGGCTAGTACGTTTGCTAGCTGTACGCTCTTCGTCCACCACTAACATATCCTCATCTGGTAGAACGTCGTCGTCGGCTTTCAATAGATCTGCTAGTTCTTCATTTCCCGTCTTCTTCAGCGCCTCCACGAAGGCTAGAAATGCACAAGGACCACGGCGCGGTAGCTCGTCGAGGAGAGCTCTGTTTTGTCCTGAAGGAGTGTTCACCGCCATGATATTTTCGACACCCTGTTTCAGGATTATGCTATCGGCCATAAGCACATCACATAATGCGCCCACATGCTCCATCTCATCAACCAGGCGAACACGGTTCTTTCGAAGCGTCACTAGGTCGGCTGACTCCATGACTAGGGGCTCAGGCTGGTGAAAAACTGCTTCGGTGTAAAAGTCTGGTGAATTTGCACTGGTAAAAGTGAAAAAAGTAAAGGGTTCTCCACACCTCATACAACACAGGCAAGCTGACTGGATGACTGGCTGGCTGACTGGCTGGCTGGCTAGAGGTGAAGCAGACTAGAGGTGAAACAGGCAGGTAGGCTGGTCAGGTCAGGTAAGTCAGAGTGCTCCACAAAGTAGTGCAATTGAATACACCCCTTTCCCTAAAAATCGACTGCTTTTATACGTTTTCCCGGTGAGTGGGTGGGTTCAAAATGGCGGACCCTTATTTTACACACACAACACCCTAAGCCGCCATTTTAAACCCACCCCACTCACATCCCAGGTCAAATCAGTGCACGAGGTGAGTGGGTGGGTTCAAAATGGCGGACTTTCAACGTCGCAGAGAAAATAAGCGGCCGCCATTTTGAACCCACCCACTCACATCTCACTCAATGACCCCGGTGAGTGGGTGGGTTCAAAATGGCGGACCCTTATTTTACACACACAACACCCTAAGCCGCCATTTTAAACCCACCCACTCACATCCCAGGTCAAATCAGTGCACCCGAGTGAGTGGGTGGGTTCAAAATGGCGGACTTTCAACGTCGCAGAGAAAATAAGCGGCCGCCATTTTGAACCCACCCACTCACATCTCAACTCACACATGCGCACAGACACACTTCTGACGTCACACCCAGTTCTGCGCATGCGCAGTGAGGCGCTATTCCGCTGATTTACACTTTGTATACTACTTGCACATCCTCGAGGCAAAATGCATATTCCCCTCAAAACTAGTCAATGGTTTAATAATAATATTTTGAATTACCGAACTGGTGCATTTGAATCCTGTTTCCTATTTCAGGTGGTACCATTCTACTGAGCGTCATCATTTACGGAGCCAGTTTGATTTCTTCACCGTCCTAAGCATCTTGGTCCCTGGCTCTCTCCGTTGTTGGGGCGGTCTTCGCGTGTGTATAGCTGGGATATTCTTCATTTTGGATATCACAAACAAGACTTTGTAACAAGAAGAAAATATCGTGATTCCTCTACTGAGAAAGAAATGACTAGTTATTTGTCTTTTCAGTCTCTGTATTGTTAGCTTCCATCGTGTCCAACCTTGTCCAAGATATTGCATTATGACGGTAGTGTCGATTTTGTTGCTAAAAGACGTAATTTAGTTGGTGTAATATGAACTTATTCGTAAAGGCAAAAGTATATTCCCGCGTATTCAACCTTTCCTGACACACGGGTCTGTCAATATTCATCCAATTTACTCATCTGTGGCTCAATAACAATCGTATATGTAAAACCCTAAACTTCTATTATTCGGAGTTGTGGAGTCGAGCGCTGGAGCTGGGCAGCTAATGACGCGGACGTTGGATTATCCGCTCAAGCCGCGGAACTCAGAGTACCCGCTCAGGGTCACACACTTCGAATGCGGATGCGCACTCAAGACTTCGAGTGTATGGGAGCTTACACAGAAGTGAGTTACTTGGGTTGTGTGAGATGTGTGCGTGTGGCGTGACATTTCCGCCGGTGCGTTCGGGCATCGATGTAATTTCCGAATGAACTTCGACTTGTGACATCATCGCGAACATGCACACTCGCTAGGGGCGAGACGATTCGGGAAGACGAAGGGAGGCGTTATGACGAATATAGTGGTGTGTATATCCAATAAAAGCTCTCACACTGTAAAGTAGTAATACTGGGTGGTTTCATTCAAGTATATGATGAAACGTGGACCACAATTCTCCCTTAGAAAGTCCTTTCTGGACCTGTCAGGTTGTAAAGAGAAGTTTGTGTGTGGAGGGAATATGTGTGTAGGTGTAGGGGGTATGTGTATGTGTTTGGTGTGTGGAGGTAGGTATATGTTATAGATTATCCGGACCCGATCACTCATTTCTCACTCTCTCTCTCACTCGCTCTTTACTCTCTCTTCGCTCAGTCACTCACTCATCCCACCCCTTCTCACTCATTCCCAACTCACTCCCTCACTGACATCTCACTCCTCGGAGTATCCGAGGTGTGGTCCTCTCTCTCAGTGGTTACACCAACGTCCGCGCGTCTCGCAGTGACTCCACCACAGGATTAGGTTTACTATTGTAGGAATATTTCACAAGAAATGCAATGTCAATCATATTTACTGTCCTAGTATTTAATTTGCTTCTTTATTTATATATACACTTCTTTTTTTAACTTTGAGTGTGAGAGTTATGTACTTGAATTGATTCTGCTTGCCCAAGCTACATGCAAATTAGTGTTACGTGCGAGCCTCTCACAAAGGTCACAGTCTATTACTATGGAACTATAAACAATTGCATGTCTGATATTCATGTCGGATGCGCGAGAAGTCTGGTATTCTATTTAATACAGAAAGGTCAGTTTAAAACATGTAAGGAGACTTCTAATTCCTACGAATACCTATTTGTTCAGTGTCCCTTCCACGTTTGGCATTACCAGGCGAAGGGGTGTTTGTTTGGGTGCTAGTGTGTCCCCAGCATACTCCCGCCTACTTCCACCAAAACTAAATTCCCGTTTCAAGCCAATCGTAAATATAATTTCAGCCCCCCCCCCCCGGTCTGATAAATTTCTCACGCGAAATTTTTAAATGAAAGATTGAATTGATTTTCTTAGTTGTTATTTCAAATTTTAAATTCAAATTCTAATATATAATTATCAAACTGAAATTTGAAATTCAATTTCAAATTTCAACTTTAAAATTCAAATTCAGATTTCAAATTCCAATATGAATTCGAATTTAAAATTTCAATTTGAAATTCGATTTGAAATTTCATATAAGATTATAATATTTCAAAGAAAATTTAAATTTCAAGTTGATATTAAAAGTTTATATAGGCTGATGTCTCAAAACTGATGTGATTCTTCTCAAATCAGACTGAAATTGATCCCAACAAGGGGTGGGAATTCATTTTTAACCTGATTTATTGTGCAGCAGACCCTCCGATAATGTTGTCAGCTCCTTTTCACAATGCGTTATTTTATGGTGAATTACAAGCGTCTGGTCCGTCATTCATTATTCAGCCGTCGTCCATTAAAGAATATCAGCATCCATAATCCAAGAATCTTTCCATATAACAGCATTAGCATCAGATTCAAAGAGATAATCATAGTATAAACATAGGCAAGTTTTCTGCAAGAGAGAAGCGGTAGACAGTTTTCAATGATGCCCGCAAGACATCACGATGTTCCTATCCGTATCGCTGATCAGTCTTTTTAATCCATATGATATACATTATGAAATCGTCATCTAGAGAATTATGTATCTCAGTCACGCTTTGATTGTGATTGTTCATATGAAGACCATGAGGATCTTGAAGTACATAGGTTCATACGGTCCCTAGTTACGAAACGTAACGCCATAGATCTTGCAATGTACGCTCGTAATTTTCTATCAGCATGCGATATGTATCGCCAAAAAAAAAATCTGGATGTGAAACTCCATTGTTTCCCTGACCCGTGGCCATTTTGTACACGGACAAGATTTGCGCTTACAAGCGTCTTATATATTTTCAGGGAGCAATCCAACTAACTCACGGTATCCTTAAGCCGGTGCCTGTGACTGTTACAGTCAAGCTGGAAATCTAAATGTAGCATGTGCTGTAACGGAGAATGTTAGGAGTCTGCTAATCCATATTTATGACAGTCGATGTACTTTCAACAGCGATTGTTTGATTGGATAGTAGCAAGGAATCCCAAAAATCAGTTCGTGAGTTAGATGTTAGTCCAGTAACCAGACTTGCTGAATTACGGGAGTAACTGTGTTCCCACCTTCGACGCACCAGCTTCAGCTCATAAGGCACGAAACTTCTTCGGAATGCCGCATTTTAGATTACAAGTCGCATAGAGAAGATATAGTTCCATTATCGGCCATCGTAGAAGACAGTTTAGGTTTCCCCACGTCTGAAGCTCGTCAATTCGAATATGAATTTATATACTCAAGAATTATACCAAACAGACTGACAGATATATATGATTTGCCAAAAATAAAATCTCTAATGTATCCATTACGCATGAAAAATCACTCAATCCATGAAAAGCATAGCATGGGTGACGGTCATCCAGATCAATATGCGTAAAGCCATTAACATCTCATACACACCCTTCCAACTGAGTAATTAGTAATTGGTCATTTGATCGGTCCACATTGACAAACACTGTGACATACTGACTTTCAGCACAAAATAGAGAATAAACAGACTGTTGCAACTCATCTCTCAATCCGAAAGAAATTCGAAGAAATGCACTGATGTGGAATTCAGCACGCTGTCACAAAACTATAAAACCACCTTGGACGTTGACGTTCGTTCGTTCAAATGCGGTTTGGAGTTCATGTTGCTCACCGTACTGTCCACATTGGAATGCACCTGTACAGTCTTCACGTGTACAGCGATATCGCAGAGTCACACATCATTGGAGATACTTTAGCACCACTTATGCCAATCTTACGAGGATGTGAAATATTTCCCCGTATTTGAGGAAAGATTCACGACTGTGCAAGTCGATATAAGACAAAAGCGATGCGAGTATACCATTTCAAGCAGGAGAGTCGTAGCTATACTACATTTTCGAAAACGCACGTTTCTAATAGAGTGTCACTTCGCACGGACCCCAGGAATTATATTAATTATTGTACACTTCGAGCCGGAAATGACTCCCTGTATGTTCAGGCGCAAGACAAGCCATGGTCTAGGAACTGTTCTTAAAGAAGTTATAAAAATTATTCTATCTTTTTAAACAAACTGGGCTGAAATGATGGACAAATAAGCGCTGACTTCCGATTTACAGTTCGCCAGTTCGCGGACGAAAAGAGCAGGTGGTATTCTAATCAGCAACGCTGTGCCAGTTGATAGCAAACGTCCTGTAAGACCAGCAGCCCCTCGTCAAAACCATAGGACGGAACTCTGTCTATTTAATTGATCATTTCCGGCTCGGGAGAGGATTATTTAGATCTCGCAAATTCACTGCTGTACTTGAAATCCAAGATAGTAACAGCGGGTTGAACAGAATTCGGCTCAGACGATAATATACGGTCATTGTTCAGCAAAGTTGATTTAATCATGAACGAGAACCTTGTTTCATCTGGCAACAGCCATTACCCATACAGAGCATTTCTGGAAATATTGTTGAATTACGGCAAAGATGCGAAATCCACTCAATTGAATGCCTCCTTTTGGAACCAAGACACATCATATAGAACAAAGTGATATGGAAGTGGTCGATAATCAAGGTCTCGCTCAGAGGACATTCTACACGGCACGAAGCAGGCCCTTGTACATAAAGGGGAGATTGCACTTGGACAGGTTTATACAGAACAGATATTTGCTGAATGGTGTTCATCTGAAACAACGATAAGTGCGCACGTAAAACTGCATTCGCGCTGCTGTTCCCAGCGCTGGATACGGCCAACAAAATAAAGATGCAAGACGCCACAATCCTCACACCCAAGAAGAAGCTCTACGCGAGTATGCAGTTAGGACACATCAAAGCTTTGGAACAGAATTCGGCAAAATATCCGCTCACGAGCGTGAACATAAAATTCTTCTCAGTTCCACAAGGAAGCCTGTCCGTGAAACAAGATAACCTATTCCTTGCACAACCTCCCACAGGTGTGGTTATTGGCTGCGTGGATGCAGACGCCTTCAACGGTACCTTCGAGAAAACCGTTTAACTTTAAACATTTTAGTATCAACTACCTACCTCTACATTTGGACGCTCAACAAATTCTTGCCACGCCCTTGTAACCTGATTTCAGGGAACGTAGCTATATCAGAGTAATCTGGGGCTGTATATCAGTGCCGCAAAACTGTATAAAGACGACGGTAGTGGCATAACCGGGAATAATTTTGGCACGGGTACACTTTGTTCTGTTCCGATCCCAGATTTAGCCGATCGAAATCATTTCAATCTGGTCATTGCGAAATTTTATCCTCGGATGGGAAAGACGAAAAAACTTTTTGGCAAATATGAAAACGTTTTGGAATTTGGGGGTGGGGTAAAAATGGATTCAACATTAGATCGAATAGACCAGTCTTGTTTACTGCAACCAATAGCTTGATTGTCGAAACGGGTTATAGTATACTGATGAAGCGATCTAGTTGATAACCCAAATTATTGTAACGTTTTTTCTTTCCTGGACAACATAAACAACAAATAGGATGCCTAATTTGAAGCCCGTTTCTCGTATTGAGTAAGCTAGACGGTTGGGAAAACCGCTCTTACAAGATCAGATCATATCTAATACTCGTCAGTTGAGACACGAACAAATTGATGAGTTCTTTTGTTAAAAAATGAAGTTAGGTTCATTTTTGGATGGCGAGTAACATTTAACGTCATATCTCTGACTGTACACCAGCACCAGTTTTTCTTCTTGCAAACGGTAGCCGGATGGATGGCACAAATCATGAAGTGATGATGAAGTGATTGGATCGATAAGTTAAAATATTGTGATAGGTCTTCCGGGGACGGAAAAAGTGATATGTTACATTATTTGCTCGTTTTGCAGAAGAAATAGGATTATCCTATTATCAATTTTGGCGGGTGGGGTAAAATTTTAAATATTTTTTTTCTGACAATCAATCAGATATCCCGGCCTTGTTTGTAGCGCATGTTAGCAAGATGATTGGTCTAGTTTCGGGTACGCTGATGAAGCGATTCAGCTGATATCTCCTATAACGTTTTTTCTGTGATTCAGAAAAGTAGAAAATATACCAAATATTTTGCATAATTTCAAGGCCTTTCTTTTATGGAGTCAAATAGAAAGCTAGGATAACCGCCACCTTTTCCAATAATCTTACCACATATAATACTTGTAATATGATGCATAATTTGGACAATTTGAAGAAGAAATAGGAAAGTAACGGATATCTATGTAAAGCCAGGATTTTTTCCAACTTTGGAAGGTAGGGGTGGGATAACATATTTTTCTAATAATCAATCATATTCCGGCCTAGTTTACAGCACAATGTAGCATGATGAATGACGCAAATTTTGGTATGCTGATGAAGCGATTCAGCTGAAGAGTCCAATAAGTATGTTTTGGGGTGTTTTTTGCTGTGATGCAAATGGAAAAAAAATCATTAATTTTGCATAAATTCAAGTCTCTTTCTTTCATGGAGTCAAATAGAAAGTGCAGATAACCGCCATATTTTTGTCCATATATTTGAGATATAATTTGTTTATTTTGATGGAAAAATAGAAAAGTTAGAAATCTTAAAATTGAGGGATTGTTAGTGAAGTTCTGCCATTTTACTCCCCTGAAATCCAACGCCCACACTTGCAAGCTTACGACCGGTCATAATAGGTGTGCATGGGATCCCTCTACACATTAGAAGAGGTTGCCGGTATGCAGAAATTGGAGGTCATGAAAACCTAAAGTGAGCCACTTTTTCACTTTTGGCCAACTGAATTCCTATCATCCACATTCTTGTTCTACAGAGAAAGATATTCAAGATGACAGACTGCACGACAATTTGAACCAAGAATGGCCCTTAGATCATCCAAAAAGCATCCTGCTCACCCAGCCATTCCCTTCATCTACTACACCTTGACTGCGCATGCGTATCGTGATCTCACTTCCGCTAACAAAACACCCCATTCTCACTGTACACCACGATTGCCTCAAGACGGCACACTGCACGGCCCATTTGAACCCAGGATGGTACCTAGCTTGCCCAAACTCAAAACTGCCATTTCTGTACTACTCCTCGACTGCGCACGCGCATCATGACATAACAGTCACATCATGGCCAGGATACTGTATGGTTATTCACAGCGAGTGCTTCAATGCGACACCCTACACGACCCAATGACCCCTAGATGACCCAAACATGCTCTCACGCGCCCTTAAAATGCCTTCTTACCAATATACGAGTTGTCAGAGCATTTCCATCATAGCTCTCCAGATTTGTATCTAATACCGCTTATGCCGGTGCTAGGGGCCGTGTGGTCATGTCATCCAAGTTACCACATGAACAGGTACAATAAAAGCGTACCTGAGATACAACACATATCACGAATCGTTAGATTCTTGGTATGTGCTTTAGAATAGGTTAACCAGAAGACTATACTGTGAGGCCATGTGACTCTGTCAGTATGTCGGCACCTATTCCCACTTCCCTTATATGTGTTGTAATTCTTCTGTAATGCGCACTTGACAGGGAGGCCTGGGGTGAGAACGTTGGGGTATATTTGAGCCATACAAGGTACAAATAAGTCGTGTATTATTAGTTATACGTCGCCCTTCCGGAGTAATACGGGATGAGATTTGGTTTCTCTCGCCATATTTTTCCGAGGCTGCGCCTCGGAAAAATATGGCGAGAGAAACCAAATCGAATCCCGTATTATCCCGGAAGGGCGATGTATAACGAATTTATCATATCTCAGAGCATTAAGAATCACTTTGGACTTCAAGGCCGACATAATGGAACGGACTTCGATCGGACTTGCACTGGTTTCAGAACGATCCACAGCATGCACCGGAAAAAATGAACACAAAGACAAATGTATCATTTTTACAATCCTCATCTTTAAAACGTACTAAGGGAGGAGCAAAGATAACGATAACATATACTGTAATCCGTGAACAATGAGCCCGGTTTCCGTGTGAAATACCGGTGGGCTTCGGTGATAAAGAATGAACAATCTAACTTCAAATTCAGCTTCATCTCTTATGTTCTATTCTGAAAATCAGAAACGTATAAAATACTGGAACATTAAGCTTAATCTCAATTTCATATTTAATATTTAATAGCCATCGACGAGTATAATATCTAGATTATATACCTTTTGTTAATAAATACATCGAAAGACCCGTTCCGGATTCACATCTGTTGCGTGGATATGTAAGTTTCAAATACACGTGTGAACTGTTACATTTCCATTCTGTCTATAATTCAACACCGTGTCACTCGACAGTGTCACTTGTGTCATGTTTCCATAACATCACACAGGAGAAGGACCAACATGAACTGATTTAAATTTATAGTTCGAGAGAAAAATCGGAAAAATCAAACTGTCCTGCACAATTTGGCAGAAGTATAGGTATTTGCTTCATTTTCGCACGATCATGTTGATTGCATTTATTGTGCAGTTATTGAACATTGGCGCTGAGGGATTTGCGGCGACCAGGATAGCTGTGGGAATGTCACACGATGTGGGCGGGACAGCGGTGCTGTCGAATTCACAAAACAGCTGATTAAGATCAAAATCAAAGTCGTCGGCATGGCCTTCTGCTCGTACATCCTGGGTGTGTAACACGGCCGACGTGGCATCATTTGACGTGGGTGCAGGGTACTGAGAAGATGATGTCACAGTTTCTGCAGGATGGGGTTTGACAAGAACATTTACTGGAAGTGTATGCGTACCGGTATTCGTCTTTCGGGTTGAACCCATCGTGTCAGGAAAGGCTACTGACGCAACCGTGTGGCCCATTTGCAGTTTCTCGCCCTCAGTTACTCGCTGGTAAACCAACAGCGACGAGACAGATCTGTGACCTGTGACAGCCATTATTTGAGATGCTGAATAGTTGTTTCTACCAAGGATGGTGATGCCGGTTGCTCGTATACTGTGGTTAGTGTATGGTTCAGAAAGTTTCAGACGAGTGCCCAGGTTGGTCATGAAGGCTGCCAAGCGGTGTTTCCCAATAGGTTTGTTATAATACCAAACTTTATCGTCGTCGAGGAAACTATCAACCGGGTACTGCCACAAGCGATCACATTTCGGATGGAGTTTGGAGATATAACTTTCGAATGAAGCAACAGGACAGAACGGGGAACCTTCTTCTTCAGGCATGAATCCGGTAACACCCTCTTTTTGCTGGGCCCGGCGATTTTTGTGAGTTCATCCTCCTTTTTTTTCACATACCTCTGCCCAGTTTTCGGGTCCCGCTTGATGATGAATGTGTTTTTTGTCATCTTTTCCATATTCTCCACTCCCCTTCTAAAGAAGAACAGACGTACATCGAACTGAACTTTATTTGCAAGCCCAGTTGGGGTTTTTGGGGACATGAGAACAGACTTGTAGAGCTTACAACGATCGGACTCGTTTATGGGCTCATAATGATCGGTGTCGCCTTTTCCAGATGCCTTCAACTCTGCAAGTGCGGTTTTGAAGCACTCGTTGGCTTCATTAAATTCCGAATTTCTAATCAAATCAAAAGTTTTCAAATACGGTGAGGCCTTCAGGTAACGATTCAGAGAATGTCGAAAGTTTTCGAGAGTGGATGTTTTGTACAATTCTCCGTCTTGTTTTCGGGCATCCAAATAAAAATGACTGAGTACCTCTGCTAACCTCTCGGCCGAGAATCCTTCGAATTCTTCACTCTGTCCCTTCTCTTTCAGGTCATACTTCAAAGTTCTGGCGGACGCTTTGTTCGATTTTTTTGTGTTGCTGGGAATAATATTAGCCCGCTTTTCAACAACTTCATCGTCCGTGTGAGACGCGAAACGTTTGTCTGATTCAGCCATTTTGTTTAGCAGACGATGGAATCTAGTGAACACCTGTTCGTTGCCCTTGGCGACGGGGGTATACGATATATATTCGACCAGCAAGTTGACAATACAGCATCACACATGAGGTCTGTCAGCCAATCAAAAGTCTACATGCTTCTCTGAGATATGATAATATGTCATATTGAAGCTCTCGCTGAGTACAGTCAAACTGGGGTGGTAACTTCATCTGGTCACGCCAATGCATTCGGGGGAGTGAAGAACGGGCAGTCTGGCAGTCTAATTTTTGTGGAGCAAAGTGTAGGGTATGTGAATTCGATCGAGCGGGCTTACGTTATAGCGTACGACTGGAGGGGTCTCAGAGTTTTTGGTTGATTTGACTGGAAACCTGTTATTATTGGTATCATTTGGGTTCCAAGCCATTGGCTGGGAACCTCCACGCCTTTTGACCGATGAAGCTGAAACGTCACATGGTGATAAGGGCCGGATAGATGTAATGCATATCCCGTCATTGAGTCGATTGGTCGTAAGCTCCGGCGGTCATCTTGAATTCATGCCAAACATGATCTACTCCTCCAGAATCACTAAACCGATTAACGCGAAACTTGGCATACTTGGATTTATGGGTTGAGGTCTCTCAAATTTAGCCCAGTCTGAGTTGGTTCGTAATTAAGTATGGTCGCCATCGACCAATCAAAATCGTCGGATTTTTAAGTAATGGATTTAAACGCGAAAGGTGCCTATATATATAGAAAGAGATATATGTTATCGGACACCGGGAAGACGATAATTCCGTTGCCATTTCGACCAAGATTTCAAATTTGATGGATTGCTTTCATGATCACAGGAAGATACCTCAGGTTTTGCAAGTCTAATTTTAAGGTTTCTTGTTGTGATTGTTCAAAGCGCTTGGTGCCCATCTTGGATTTATGCAAAACTCTTAAAAGATCTTCTTGTCCGAAACTGCTCAACCGATCGAAACTTGGAGCACGTGGTCGATGGTCCGAGGTCTTTTAACGATACTTATAAAGAGTAAATATCCGCCATCGACCAATCAAAGTTGTCGAATTTTCAAGTAACGGATTTTGACGAGAAACGTTGCTATATATATATATATATATATATGTTATCGGACACAGCGATGCCAAAAAACGACGATTTCGAGGCTGAAAATTACTGCCGTTGCCATGGTAACACTCGTAGTTGACGCTTTTGGCCAATTTGGCCTATTTTATAGGTACGTACCTCATGTTGTGGAAGTCTAACTTTGAGGTTCTATCTTGTTCTTGGTCCAAGCGTTGGGCGGCCATCTTGGATTAATACAAAAATCATCAAATATCTCGCTGTCCGAAATCATAGAAACGATCAATACAAAACTTGGGATATATCATTTATGGACAGGGCTCCATCCACCAGTCTCATTGAAAGTTCACGTGTAACAAAAATGTCCGTCAACGATCAATCAAATTTGTCGGATTTCCAAATGACGGATTTTGAGTGCTTAAACGTTTATATGTATGTTACTGGACACAACGATGAAGAATGAATGAGTATCAAAGCCGTAAATTGCAACGATTTGCGGAAGAGCACGCTTTGAGTGCTAATAAAACTAACCAAAAGTGTCCAATTATAATTCAATGGATATGAATGGCGAAAATGGATACCGGTACGTATATGTTATGGAATGCCGCGATGACGTTTTAATGATGTGCATTAGATGTATGTTCAATGGTCTAGTTTTCATTATTTTGATTACATCTTTGCAACGATTATATATACAAACGTATATAACTTGCATCCTATCACTTCTAATGTTATAACATTATACTGTTGTGGTGAATTATTATGAGGATCCACTTTTCGTCATTTTTGTACATCGCCGCAACAAATAAGGGATCAATTTGTGAAATAAGCCTCAGATCACTCCTAATTGTAATATTATGCTCTTGTGATGAATTATTATGAAAGATACAGTTTTCGTTGTTCCCTACGGCAAATATAGCTAATGTTTGGAGCTTGCATCGTATCTATTCGAACGATATAACAACAGTTTGTCATGGTGCTTTTCTTATTAAGGGTCCAGTTTTCAATATTTGGGCCATATCTCTACAACGAATATAGGTACAAGTATGTAATGCCTTTGATATGCAAGTATATGCACAGACCGACTGCTCCGGAGCCGTTGAACTGATCGACACGATACTTGATATACCCAACACTGGCCAATCAAAATCTTATATTCAAGTAATGAGTTTTGTTGACGAAAATGGCTATATGTATGTTACTCGACATGACGATGCGAATGAACTTTCCCAAATTCGGAAATTGCATCGATTCACACAAATGGGCCACATAGATCCACTATTACTTATACACTGGGAACCATTCATTGCCGCTCGCAGCTATAGTTCTTGTTTTTGGCAAATTTATATTCTATACCGCTGCATCAACGAAGCTGAAACTTCGCATGGTGATTCGGGCCGATCGGGTCTAACGCATATCCGAAAGAGCATCCCATTGGTCGCTGCATGGTGACTATGATTTTAGTGGACGAATATGGTGGTTTTGAAGTCTAAATTTACTTTCCATGAAAATGCTAATAGAAGGCGCTTTTTACTGAAATTTAAACGTTCACAAATCATTTCGAAATTTCACAGACTGACAGATATACCCTGTGGCAGGTAGTACCATTTTCTTATTTGGCAAATCGTTGGGTGGCCATCTTAGATTTACCCTAAAAGCTTCAATATCTTCTTTTTTGGAACCGTTGATCCGATTAACTCGAAACTTGGTACATATAATCGATTGGTCGTCCTCTCTCATAGGTCTATTTGAAAAGTTGCCCCGGGAAATAAAATGGCCGCAATCACTGGATTTTCAGGTACCGGATTTGGACGGGGAAACCGTGTGAACCGATTTGAGGTACTGGCGATTGGCCGCCATATATGTTATGTGATATGGCGACAAAAAAAATAATTGCGCTTCTAGGTCTCGTGGATTGGCCGCCATCTTGAATTTTGTCTGAAAACGGACACATCGTCAAAGGACTTAGCTCTGGTATAGCCTTGTGCCATACTACGTGAGAACAACGCTATGGTTGTAAACCAGTCACCAGATGGAGTTGTTGGGAAAATGCTGTACGGGCAATATTTGCCGAACCAATTGACCATAACCAATAAAATAATTCGATTCTATGTCCACTTACCTTTCATAAAAACACCTTGTTTATCAGCGACTGTCCATTTTAGCTTGGCAAGAGATCTAGACTCGGACGAGGGGGGTAAAACGGTCCATATCGCCGCCATCTTGCATCGATCAGAACGCTGATTACGCGCCACAACAAGTCGCGATAAACACTACACGCACAACGGCGATGCGGACAGTTTTACCCCCTCGTCCGAGTTTAGATCTCTTGCCAAGCTAAAAATGGACAGTCGCTGATAAACAAGGTGTTTTTATGAAAGGTAAGTGGACATAGAATCGAATTATTTTATTGGTTATGGTCAATTGGTTCGGCAAATATTGCCTGTACAGCATTTTCCCAACAACTCCATCTGGTGACTGGTTTACAGCCATAGCGTTGTTCTCACGTAGTATGGAACAAGGCTATACCAGAGCTACAAAGGACTATATCTCCGGAACCAACAGGTTGCAGCCTTGTAGTTTGTTGCATTGTATTTCCGTTTTCGTTTCGTTTCGTTTTCGTAAATATTCTATCCGTTTCATCGTAGCTTCAATAATTTTCCCGCTATTCTCCATCGTATTTCATCCAAATTTGTCAACTGCCCGATTTTCGCGTAACTGATTTCGATGACGAAAGTAGGTATATGTATGTTATAAGACACCGTACCCTGAGGATCAAATCCTGGAGACGAAATATTTGGAGGATGCCTTCTCCAGTCACGGAAACTGCGGACCGTGTAATGTGGTTTTAGTCTAGATATCCATGATCGCCTACCCTCACATAAAATCTGATCAAATATAAAGTTGAAGGATTTTCATTGGGCGGTGCAACTCGATTGACTTGTTCATTTCAAATTGACCTCACTGGTTTTGATGATATGCTCACGCCCACGCTTCACCGCGGACGTCAATCCGCTGTCGATTTTAGTTCGCTACGGAGGTCTGAATTGATTTGGTCCGAAGTGTCAAAGGCTGAAGTCAGTATGTTCCAGATATTCTGTCCCAAGATTTGATGCTCAAAGTACAGCCGTTATGCCGAATATGGTGGTTTCGAAATAGAAATTCATTTCGTTGCCATGAAAACGCAAGTAGATAGCGCTTTCCATTGAGATTTCAAACTTGACCGATCCCCTCGATTTACACAAAACTATAACCTATGATACATGAATGTAGATCTGAATACCAAGAACTTTTCATTTTTTTCAAAGATCACGTTCAAAGATCTTCTCACCCAAAACCAATCACCCAATCGATGCGAAACTTGGAATACATCCTCGATGGACCAAGGTCTCCCAACAGTAGATTTGAAATGTAGCTACGTAAAATAATCTGGTCGCTATCGACCTATCAAATTAATGTGTCCGATTGTCATGTAGCTAATTCCTCAAGGTTCAAAACCAATGTTGTTGACCAATAGGCTGCGATGACCGCTTGGACCCAGAGAAATGTAGCATGCTGCTATATTGGTATCCCCATTATTATATTTCTGTCCGCCAGATTTTGTAGCTGACATTTACTCGACGCTACTGTACCGATTAAGGGAGTAGAGGTCTTTCATTTCCCTTCTCTTATGGGGTAACACTATAGTGATTTGTCTAATTTTTCAAAACAGGCTTTAGACAGTATGTTTCAAATATTCTGTCCAAGGATTTGATACTCAAAGTATCACCGTTGTGCCGGATATGGCGGTTTCGAAATAGGAATTTGTTCCGTTGCCAAGAAAACGCAAGTACATAGCGCTTTCGAATGATATTTCCAACTTGACCGATCTCCTCGATTTACACAAAAGTATAACCTATACATGTATGTAAAGCTCAATACCAAGGACTTTTCGTTTTCTGTTCGGCGGCCATATTAGATTACACGTTCAAAGATCTTTTCATCCAGAACCACTTACCCAATCGACGCGAAACTTGGAATACATCAAGGTCTCTCAACAGTAGATTTGAAATGTTGCTACGTAAAATAAACTGGTGGTTATCGACAGTAGTATACAAAGCGTAAATTGAACAAATTGCTCCACACTGCGCATGCGTGTGACGTCATTAACCTGGGAAAAAGGGTATGTGCGCATGCGTGATGTGGAGCAACGTGGAGCAGAGGTCAGTGAGTGCAAGATGTGGGAGGTGGGTACAAGATGGCCGCCATGTGGGAGGTGGGTACAAGATGGCCGCCATGTGGGAGGTGGGTACAAGATGGCCGCGAGTGTCAGTGAGTGCAAGATGTGGGAGGTGGGTACAAGATGGCCGCCGTGGGTGGTGGGTGGAACGAAAAAAAAAGTTCCGGCAAAAAAAAAAAAAAATGTATTCATCCGCGGTGATGTGGTTTGGCCGTGGTTTTGGCGGTAATTCGGTCTCGGGAAAAAGCTTCCGCGGAGAAAAAGTAGTCCCTAGATAAAATGGTCCGATTGGGTCGAGTGAGGTATCAAAGTGAAGCATTCGTGAAGGGGCATCTAATGGGCTGGGTGTGGGGTTGAAATATCGGCATTCTGCGCATGCGCGGTGACCGAAGGGTATGAAAATAGCCGTTTTGGAGCTAGGGGAGCCCCTAGTGTGCCGATGGGGTCGAGTGAGGTATCGATGTGAAGCATTCGTGAAGGGGCATCTGATGGGCTGGGTGTGGGGTTGAAATATCGGCATTCTGCGCATGCGCGGTGGCCCAAGGGTATGGAAATAGCGGTTTTGGAGCTAGGGGAGTCCCTAATGGGCCAGTGGAGTCGTAGGAGGTATCAAAGTGAAGCATTCGTGAAGGGGCATCTGATGGACTGGGCGTGGGGTTGAAATATCGGCATTCTACCATTGTATACAGGTGCCTTATACCATTGTATACAGGTGCCTTATACCATTGTATACAGGTGCCTTATACCATTGTATACAGGTACATCTGACCATTGTATGTGCCTTATACCATGGTATACAGGTGCCTTATACCATTGTATACAGGTGCCTTATACCATTGTATACAGCAGAAATTGTCTTTGTAACGTCTTATTGTGACATCATGGCATTATTGTTGTTTTGTGACACTGTGGAACTGTAAAAATTCCATGAATGGAAAAGAATGATAAAACCCATTAGTGCATAATATTGCTCAAATAATGCCAACAGAAAACTCAGAGTCAATTTAAATATTTATTTGTATTGAGCAAATTACAAGAATTTCGAAGAGAAAAGAGCCGAAATAATGTCTGTCTGTCCTGGAAATAAGCTGATCAGCAATAAATCGACATCTCCGTGACCTTCAAGGAGATTTTGACATTAGGTTTTACCCGCTTTTATCACAAATCATTATAAAGAAATTGTCACGCCCGGTGAACTCCTGAAACCCACATCCTACCCTGCTAGTCTGGTGATAATAAAATTTAAAGATCACATGTCCAACACATACTCACATAATGAAAGCAAGAATCGAACTTGCGCACCCCTCGAGATGAAGGATACCGTCCATGTTTCATTTTTTTGAGGTGTACTGAAATGCTCTCTTTAATTTATGCCCCGGTATCTATTTTCACATATAGGTTGAAGATTTATATCGACACTGCTACACACTTTTCGACATGTGTTTTCACTTTCGATGAACGCACAAAACAGTCTAAAAAATTCACCTACGCTAATATTTTCTGGTGTTTTGTAGAATATAGATTCGCGTTCATTTCTATTTCGTCAAGAAAAAATGTTTTGTAGAATATAGATTCGCGTTCATTTCTATTTCGTCAAGAAAAAATTTTCATCTCGAAAATTGGCAGATTGAAATCTAGCTTACCTGATAAAAGAAGTTTAGTCCAGATGTATACCTATATTTCCATACTCCCGGACGTTTGATGCATATCTGGGGGGCTGTTTTTTTCCTAGGTGGGATATAACACACCATGCATTTGTATGCTAATCGAAATTCAGATATTTTCATCGGTAAATCCGGTGTCCAGTATACCACGTGGATGAAATTCAATTCAATTCAATGTATTGTACAAAACACCTTTACGCACTAAACTATGAAGCTAATGATTTTGGTCAGCGGCACATAGATGTTCCCTGGTTTGGTGTTCACATCCCAGCGGTTTTCTGTTTCTTGGCTTGTCACGCATTTTTTCGAAATTCACAGATATTTCCATCGAAATATCAGCTGAGCTAACGGCCTCAATTGCCTGTTAGCTCTCTTGTTGCTCACGGTGAGCAAACGTTTCAAGAAATTGATTTCAGTTCCCGCATAACGTCTTCTTCAAGTCCATTTTGAATAGTCGAGCGTATGAATCGAGTCAAAATAACATGCAATTCATTTGCCTGTCCGGTAAAACTGGTGAGTTGTTGGCTTGCGTTCGCCGCACACACACTGAGGATTTGGCCTCGCGAGACGAAAATAGTTTAATATTTTTTTCTCCGGCCTCGCGGTTCAGCCAATGAACTATTAGAAAAGCATATGTGTTTGCATATTAATAAAACCACGGGCGCCTAAAAAATGAACACATTTCATTACACTGTAGCGAATTGTTGCCATTGCACGTGTGAGTCAGTACGTTTTCATATCCACCTCAAATTGACACGGACAATTTCATTGCCAGTAAAATTGTAAGTTCATTGCGGAAAGAATTGATATTCCATAAATTCCTGGGGGAAATAGGAAGTACACATATATAAAGAATATTGTCTTCACGTAAAAGTTTGTACATTTCAAAAAAAAAATTTTCAAAACAAAACAAAAAAATGTGAAGTAAAACCCGTCCTTCGGATGGGAAATCTTCATACGTCAAGTCAACAAAATTTTATTTTTAAGGTAGTGGGTCGAGTGAGGTATCATATTGAAGCTGACGTGAAATGCTTCACAATGATACCTCACTCGACCCGATTGGACCATTAGGGACGCCTCTAACCTCAAAAAAAGATTATTTTGAAGATAATTATCAACATCCGGTGAATGAAAATTTTTTATTTTAGAGGTAGTGGGTCGAGTGAGGTATCAAATTGAAGCTGACGTGAAATGCTTCACAATGATACCTCACTCGACCCGATTGCACCACTAGGGGCTGCCCTAACTCCAATAAAGGCTATTTTGAATTTTCTGCGCATGCGCGAAGTCCAAAGGCTATGAAAATAGCCTTTTTGGGGTGAGAGGCGTCCCTAATGGGCCAATCGGGTCGAGTGAGGTATTAAATTGAAGGTGACGTGAAGGAGCATCTGATAGACTGGGTGTGGGCTTGAATTAGGGTAATTCTGCGCATGCGCGAAGATGATATCAAAAATATGAATCTTCAAAAATAGCCTTTTTGGGATTAGAGGCGTCCCTAATGGACCAATCGGGTCGAGTGAGGTATCAAATTGAAGGTGACGTGAAGGAGCATCTGATGGACTGGTGTGGGTTGAACTAACAGCATTGCGCATGCATAATCTTCAAATATCCTTTTTTTTTGCGGGTTAGAAGGCGCCCCTAGGTCAATGGAACGAGTGAGGTATCAATGTGAAGCAAATCAGTGAGGAGTCTTATTTTGAGATACCTAAAGTGGAGGAGCACTTGACTACTAATGGTTCGTCCGTGTTCAATAGTCTGCGCGCGATCTGGCCATATGCGTGCGCCATGAAAAGAGGACTGACTGAGAGATTTTGCTATGTAGGGGTGTGTTTGGGTTAGAGATGAGCTAACCACGAAGTTTCGAGAATGGGTCGTGGAAGGTGTCAAAGTGAAGCTTGTGTGGGGTAGAGTCAGAATGGCGTGCTTTTGAATGCAAGTCGCGTCAATCTGCGCAGGCGCAGTTGGTTGTAGTAAGTAAAGTGGCCATTTCCGGGCAGTACATGAAGGTATTTGGGGTCAAGATGGGCTATTCACGGTTCGAATGCGTCCTGGAAGGTGTCATCTTGTAGTTCTCGGGGTGTACATTCCGATTTGGGGATGTTCGCGTCATCTGTGACGTCATCGGTACGAGTAGTAGCGAAAGTGGCCATTTTCGGGCAGTACATGAAGGTATTTGGGGTCGAGATGGGCTATTCACGGTTCGAATGCGTCCTGGAAGGTGTCATCTTGTAGTTCTCGGGGTGTACATTCCGATTTGAGGGATGTCCGCGTCATCTGTGACATTGATGACGTCATCGGTACGAGTAGTAGCGAAAGTGGACATTTTGTGGGTGCGTGAGGGTGAGTTTGGTGTAGAGATGCACCATCCTTAGTCCGAATGCGTCGTGTGAGGTGTCATTTTGTAGCTCTCGGGGTGTACATTCCCAATTGAGGCATGTCCGAAACATCTGTGACGTCATCGATGACGTCATCAGTA